>PVJX010045730.1:0-12615 GCA_004027295.1 Dolichotis patagonum | reverse complement strand
TGGGTTCTACTCACATGAAACTTACAGTCAAGAGAAGAAATCCACTAAGAAAAAATGAATCACCCTGACAAACACAGATGAACAAATTGTGCCCAGAGCTCTAAAAGAAAGGACTAGAATAAGAGGAAACACAAACAGGCCTGGAATGAAGGTCAAAGAAGTCTTCCTGGGGAAAATGAAGATTGCTCGGGATTTTTCTATGGTGGAAGTGAGATTAATCTGGCAGGAAGGGCAGCATATGAAGAGTAGATTTTGTTTCATTCAGGCCACTTCCAGCGCCTTCTTCTCTTGGGCAGAATGATTTACTGCCTCTCCATTTAATAGTCACACTTTTTGATTCAAAGACAGAAAATTAGCTCAAATAACCAAAGAAGAAAGGACATTGATTGACTTACTGAAAAGCTCAGGACTAGTCAGGCTTGGGGCTCAGCTCCTTCCTAGGACACCTGTCTGGTTTCTTCCTCCACAGCACTCTTCTCTTTCTGTGTCCTAGGAGACCTGGGCCCAGTTGCTTCTCCATGCTTACTAATCGTCAAAGCTTCTGTTTACGCCAGGGATTCCTCTCCTTCCTCCTTGACTGGCAATTCCAAATATTGAACACCCCTAGGAAGGCCAGTCTCTGAAGATGTCCCTTCATTAGCCACACCTTTTGAGAGTCAGCCCTTTGTGTACTTCCCCCTCATGCTAACATCTGAATGAACCATCTTGGATGGTTCTGTCCATTTGGGCCCTTAGATAATCATAGCCCCAGTCAGTGGCTCTGGGAGTAAAATAATCCTCAGCAAACTCCAACCAGTCTGAAGAATTGTGAAAAATAATCAAGGATGATTTTAGGATGCTAACTTTGGGGATGGATTGTTCTATAGTAATGATTATCAAAATCTTATTGCCTGCCAGGTTCTGTCTAGTTCTGGGTTTAAAATTATAAATGCCATGGACTTGGTCTGAAGCCATCCTCATCTACTTATCCTTCCAGACTCTCTTGCTCAGGGATATTCTCTGACCCTGTTTACCAAGTGGATTTCCTTCTACAAGTTTTAATAATACTTTACATCTCCCACATAGCCTTTTGCACACTCAGAAGTAACCACTTTAGCTATTTTGTATGTTTTCCCTACAGGACTGAAAGCAGGAAGTTTGTCATTGTGTCTTCCTCACACTGAACTCTCTCCGGGAGGTGACAGACACTCAGTGTTTGCTGACTGATTGACAGTCTCCTCCCTCCAGCACTGGGATGATGACTCTGTCACTTACACAGGACATTTGAGAGATGAGTCAATTTCCAATAGATTTCATGCTCTTACACTCTGGAACCTTTTAAAAATTATGTTCTGAGCCTAAAAATCATGCTCTATTTTCAACAAGAATCTTATTTTCATCTGGAAATTTTAGGAATAGTAGTTGCCCTGTTGCGCGCGCGTGCGCGCGTGTGTGTATATGTGTGTGTGTTTAAGATTTCTTCCTTCCACTGACTTCCCTCAACAGATATTAACCTACTAGTGTCTTCTTTCCATCCCTGATAGCTTTAGAGACCTAACTGTTATAGAGAAGGATAAAAGAAGAGGAGAGAAGTTTTTGTAGGTTTAGGGGAATATGAAGGAGGAATGTTTCATTTTCCTGAGATACACACATCATCATGTTTATTACAATGGTTTGTAATAAAACAAGGCTAGAACTTTTATTTCAGTCTTGGGAATAGGTTCCTCTCTGTCTTTTATCAGTAATCTTCTCTAGGGCAGGAGGCACTTGCTGTTAGCAGCTCCAAACTAGTCAGTCCTCTAATTTCAATCTCTGCTAGGATGGGACCCTTAATACAATCTTGCTAGCAGTATGCTTAAAAAATAGCCTTCTCAGCCAAGAACGTTCATATGTAGTTTGCATTTAATATGTGTGCTTGATTTGAAATATCTATCTTTACTTATTGATAGGTCATTAATCCCTCTACGGTTTGTTGAAAAGCTAAAGCTATTTCTGTAGATATTTCTTAACTATATTGGTAACTAAGAAATTCATAAACAGTGTGACATGATCCATACCATGAGACAAGGAGAATAAAATTAATAACCTTTCACATGATGGCACAATGAAATCTCTTGTATGACATAATAAACAATAATGCAAGGCACAAATGTAAATAAATATAATGCACTGATCCCAATCAGCTTTGTCTTGTACTAGCTGCGTGATTTTAGGCAGGGTACTTCTCTTTCAACTTCAATATCCTTATTGCAAAATGGAAACTGTAATTCCTATTTCATAAAATTTTTGTAAGAATAAAAATTTAGACCACATTTGTTTTGTCTCAATTGTCTAACCTAATTTTCTCAGTTATTTAAACTTATTAAGCTGTCCTTGCTGGGTAATCTACCCAATTGTTCACATTTAGGTTCAGAGGGTTTTTTTCTCCACCTGGATCTTGTCCTAGAGAGACTCTACTAAGCTTTCAAGGTCTAGCTTAGGCTCCAAGTAATCCAGGGACATTCTGTTTATATCTCTCACCACTCAACCATCAGAAATAAAAGTTCATAAGTTGTAAATGTTCACAATATTTGTACTCCAAGGGTGAAGATTCTTGTTTTCTGGGTTAGAACCAAATGTTTCCATCAGGGGTCAAATGACAAATAATTGGAAAATCAAAATATGGAATCTTGAAGGGCTAAAATGCTTTTTACAGTGAGGAGCATAAGAAGGTAGGGAGAATGGAAACAATTGAGAATGGAGACAGTTGTGGGGTGGAAGTGAGGGAAGAATTAAGTGGAGAGACTGGAAGAGCCCTAATGTTTGTGAGAGCAATTAAACTGAGAGGATGAGAAGATTCTTAGAGAGTGTTGCTGATGTTTAAGAATATGTGTCTATCTTTTGCTAAAAGTGAATACTCAGGGTAGAGAGTGAATTACTTTCACCTATTTCCTGATTTAAGATCACCAGATGAACAGGGTGAATCCCAGTGATAAGGTGGCATCCCGTACAAAAAATTTAAAAAGACAAGGAAGTAGCCATCCAGTGCACATCTTGGAGAAGAATGTTATTGATGGAAGAAAAGAACTGTACCAAAACCCGAAAGTGGGAGTGTCCGAGTCCATCTTCTGATGCTCTAACAGAGAGCCTTAGGCTGGGTAGTCTATAATAAACAAATGTTAGCTCATGGTTCTGAAGGCTGGGAAATCATGATCAAGGGGCTGGCATCTGGCAAGGACCATCTTTCTGCATTATCCTCTGATAGAAGGTGGAAGGGCAAGAATGAATAAGAAAGAAACAGCAAAAAGCCAAACTTGTCCTTTTATAAAGAACCACTTCCTCATACCAATCAATGCACTATCAAGATAATGACATTAACCTTTTTAGAGGCAGAACCTTAATGAGCCAAACATCTTTCCTTAGGCTCTTGACATTGCTACCTGCAAAGGGGATTTAAATTTCTAACACTAGACTGTGGGGAACATATTTAAACCATAGCTGGTAGAAGGTCTATTTGTTTAAAAATGCCAGGAGGGCACAAAGTGGCAGAGCACCACAGCATGAGTAAGGAGTGGAGACATTACTGATGAGTTAGAAATGTGCTAGGACTGATCATGCAGCCCACCATAAAAATTTTAGCTTTTAATCTCCATGGGAAACATCCGAGTATTGAACAGAGAGACATGGGCTGGCTTAAGTTCCTAAAGCCTCCTTCTAATGAACTGAGAACAGATGGTGGAAGTTGAGAGGAAACTTAAAACAGGAAGACCTGTTAACAGACTATTGTAGATACTTAGAAATACAGTTGATGATAGTGGATGACTAGTTAGCTTTTGGATAAATAGTGAAGGAAATCCCAACAATATTTATGAAAAATTATTTTGGAGTCTAAATGAAAGATCCGAATCAAAAACAACTCCCAAGTTTTGGTCCTATTAACTGAAAGGATGTAGTTACTCTTACCTGAGAAGGGAGAGACTGCTAGTTGGGTAGAATTTGATTACAGGGGATGGGGCTTGCAGACAGGAAACATTAGCCCAGTTTTACCTAAAGTCCATTTCAGTTTTAAGAAATCTACTATATATCTTGTGCAGTAGGTAGTAGGACTTAGAAATTTGGGATGTAAAAGATTTCTACACGAGTGGGACCTCAGAATCTGGGGTATAGAAAAGAGATTTAGATGGAGACGTAAATAATTTGAACAGCATTGGCATATAATTGGTATTTAGAACCAGGAGACCAGATGAATTCACTAAAGGTGTGAATGTAGACAGAGAATAAAGAAATCAAGACTGATCTGTGTAGCATTTCAATTATGAGATAAAAGCAGAGAAAAGGATGCAACATGTCATAAATTTCCTTGTATTCTGTCAAAGAAGTTAGCAGTGCACTGCATATTTGTTGGGTGCTCAAAACTGTATGCTGCTTCATGAGAATTTTATACACTAATTCTTGAACAGGCAGACAAGATAGGCAAAGAGTTCGCATGCCTGATTTCTTCTTCCTGCTTTACTTTCCGTCTTCTCGTTGTACCTTAGCAAAGAGAATGTTCATCCCAGAGGACTACGAGACTGGCACTGATACCACTCTGCTTTGAGGTAATACTTGCTTCCTACCATTATAATGTCATTGTTCTCATTCTATTTTCTATTTCCCCCATGCATCATGGTAAGACTTGGGGGGAAATCCAAAGTAGCTCTACTGGATAAAAGATGTAGAAAACCTACTCTAACTTCACATATGTTCTCCACTGGAGGGAGAAAAAAAAGTAATGTGCAAAAAACTAAAAATCTGATTATAGCTATGATTTAGTGAGTACATGCCCAGTACCATATTTTTCTAAACATAATCTCACTTCTTTTCCCCCCAGTTGATATAGGCTATATTAGGACAGAATGAACCTTAGAAATGTCTAGGGGAAGATGACTTATATACATCATAATAAGCATGTGTAAGTTGCTAGGGTTTTTATGTCATATGATTTGTGTCTAATTGGCAAAGAGACATAAGAGGAAATAACAGTCAGGGAGAAAGATATAAAGACTATTAGTGATGCAAGAGTAAGTTGCAAACTTTGAGAATTTTTTCACCATACAGGTGGTGAGAACTTGAGGGTGGAATAGTTGGCATTTTTAGTGACCTCAGGAGGATGTGAAGACTTGAGGAGTCATTATTTCCAACAAGGAGCCAATCACCTCACCTCTCAGTTTGTACAATGTGTTCATTATGTCTGTTTCCATAAAGCCTACTTCAAGTGTGTTTGTTGGTAGTGGTCCATCAGTCACATAATCATCTTGTTATGATAAGCAAAAAATTTTAGTTCTCATTTCTCTATGGCAAAAAGAAGCTCATATTTCATAAGAAACTTATCCAAGATCACACAGGTACTAAATGCTAGAGCTAGGTTTAAATCAGATTTACAGGGTTTCAGAACCCAAGCTCTGAACCTTTGCGTTATATTTTCCATTAAAAATGAGCTATGAGCTATTTTTGGTTCCTATGGAATTCTCTGGTTTCCATCAGTCAGTTACCAAATAAAAGGAAGAGTAGCATGCAGCCATTTTTACCCTGAAAACTGTTAGTTCACAATGTTCTCACTTAAAGTGCCAGTCACACAGATACCATAAAGATGAACACCAGACGGAATCATGGATGGGAAATCTCTATGGTTACTGTTATGGGAGGAACCATAGAGTTGCTATAAGACAATGAAGATCATCCCACAGTCTTTAAACTTAGAAAAGATATGAGTAAAAGAAATGGACATTTCCTCCTTGCAGAAGGGAGAACACATGCAGAGGCAGGAAAACTGCAGTTTTTTCAAAGAAAACAAATGTTTCCTTACCTATGGATTATTCTCAGTGATGTAGATATCTGGGTGGCATGATTAACCCTTCTTCAAGTGAAGGAATTGATGCAAATAATAAAAGTAGGAGAGCAAGCATGTATAAAGCTGAGAGTTAGACAGGGGTTATGCACCACAGAAATTCTAATGTCAAGCTGGTGACTTTTTCAATCAAGTGATTAAACATTATTTAGGGACTATCAGATGATAAGGTCAGTATTGTCCTGTAAAAAATGTATCAGTGGATTTGATTTAGGAGAATAAAGGTGATCAGAAAGAGCAATGAAGAGGCTGTTTCAGTAGTTCACATGAGGTTTTAAACTACTAGGATGAAAAGTGGCAAAGGTAGGTGGAAAATGACAATTGAGAGAAAAAGCACCTTTATGTCTGCAAATATAAAAACCCCAAATTGAAATATGTTTTATAAAAGTTAACTGATATTTTATAGACTATGATTTTAATTAATTTATAATATATAGAATTACAACATTTTTCTCTATTTCAGCTATACAGTGGCCTCCAGTGCCTTTCCTTCTACTTTACAGCCAGGTTGAACATATCCCTGTTCTCCAGACTATCGCTGTGAAACCTTACCCTACAGGGCTCAATGTTCCCTCTGAGGTTTAACACTCTTATGATATAATTAGTGTCAGTCTTTCCATGCTGTTTACACTAATTGGAGATTGCTTCCAACATGATTCAATATTCAGAATGTCCTTGTACTGTTGGCACCACAAACCGAAATTAGCATGTTGTTGGTGATAACTTTTGTTTACAGAGTGCTGAAGTTAAGTTTCCTGCATTTAATATGTGGAACAGAATTCAAAGGATATAAAAGCTTAGGAACTGAAACTTAATCTATTATCTAATTCTCTTTAATGTCAAATTACTTAGGTAAGTGGGTGTTCTCTGGGGGGAAAAGAAAGAATGGGAAACATTTATTTTAAAATAGATAAAATGTGTAAATAAGAACTGATGATTTAGAACTTTCAGACTTGATATTTTTCATTATGAGCTTTATATAGCAAATGTCTAGCAAATGTCTTCCTTTCTATAATACAATAACAGTGCATTTGTAACATAGAAACATATCTTTAAAGATAGACAGTTCTCATACTATAGGGAGAAACCAAAGTTACCCTTAATTAAGAGTACCTTTTTCAGCATCAAATGAAAATGACAGAAAATATTGATTACTTTGGAAATAAAGAACTGGATGCTTAGGTCATAGTAAATAAGTTGTTTCAAGCTTAAAGATTTTGAGTCTTTACAAGGGAGAAGTAATATGTCCAATACTTACAGAGGAAATATGTATAGATGAAAATTCAAATTTGTTCCGCCTTAAAAAGAATTTCTTCCCAAGCAGAATAATTTATTTTGAATTGATGCTAGTATTTGTAGCTATGTTTACCTTATTGACAAATGAGATCAAACCATTGTATATGCACATATTGTTCCCAAATGTGCTCCATTTAGGACAATAATTTAGTGAATATTCAGTGTTCATTGAAAACAGACTCAATTCCATAGAGCAGTTAAGATAAACCCATATTTCAAAGCCTTTCTTTATCCCTTAGGCACATGTAAATGCACTATAATACAGTCCTCATCTGCACATAAACCTCTCAAAGCACATCTATTTAGATAATTACAGACTTATTGCAGAGGTCTTTGCCAGAAGCCTGGGAGTCATCTCTGCCTCCTCAGCTCAAACATACACTTGAGCACTGAGGTCTATTTGATGTCTGTAGAAGACAAAAGTGATTGGCTACTTTCTGGTCTTCTTTCTTGTCAGGAGAATTCAGCTTTCAGTGAATATATTTCAGTTAGTCTTGATCAAGGTTGAGTACAGCCTAAGCCAGTTATACACTTTCCATTTTCCTTGCAAATGATTCATTCAGGAAAGGGTATGTGATATAGTTCTGTCAGATCAAATGAGGAAACATCTGTTAGTAAGATATAAGTAGAATTCAGTAGATCCTTTTCTATGAATCTACATTGCTGAATCTGCATGTCTTAACTGTATTCACAGCAGCCACATTGGGACCAGAAAGAAAATAAATCCAAGAGAATTAGTTGAAAGAACATTTAGTAAAATACTTGAAATACTAATTTAACAACTCTATAAAATTATATATCTCAAATATTTTTATATCTCATAGATTTTTCTTATTTCATTTTAATTGGCTTTTCTCTTCCCTGCAATGAAAGTGTCTTAGTAATTTTTAGCTATATCCTCTCAGTCTTCACTTCACTTTCTCTCATATTACCTTAGCTTGCCTACCTGCTTTTGGATGTTTACAAGGCCATCCTGATCTTGCTGCCTCCAAAGACTTCTCCTGACTCCTTCCAATGTTGTTATTCTAATGTGCACTACCAAATTCTAATTTTTACAAACAGTTACATGTGCCAGAATTTTAGTCTTGTGTCTTAAATTATTCCTACAGGTACTGAGTCACAAGTGTGAGAAACTTCAATATTTCCCAAACTTACCATGTAGCATGCTGAAAGCACCTTTTAACTGTTTTGTTCTCTGTTGAAATGGCCTTCCCCACCATGCCCAATTGGCCAACATCTTTTCTTCCTGATCTCTGACCCTTTCTTTCCTATTAGAGTTACTTATTTCTTTTTTTATGCTACCATTATACACTGTGCATCCACTATTGCAAGATCACAGTACATGAAATTACTTATTAATATGTCTTTCTACTTATCTATGACCTCTTGGAGAACATGTTTTGTTACTATTGTATCCCTTGAACCTAATATAGATTGTGGTCAGATCTTCCAAATATGATTATTAAATGAAAGAAAACAAGAAGGATATAAAAAAAGAAGGCAGAAGATGATTCATGTATGATGCCTACCATCAAATGAAAAAATTCTAAACACTCTAATTCACTCTAGATGCTATTATCTATGACTATAAAATAACAACAAAGGGGTAGCAGCAGTCACAATATCAAGATAAGATATACTGAGCACAATAGCACAATACTAACTACTTTCTATGACTTATTTCATGTGCTGTACAACAACACAGTGAAGAACAGATGATTGCTTTAATTCATGTCGCAAACGACGCTTAGAGACATTCATAGTTCAAAGAAAAGAGTGGCAGATCCAGGCTTCAAACACAAGTCTGACTCCAGATTGTCCTTTCAGTGTTCTGTAAATGGGTTGTCCTATTTGTTTTAGGCACACATTGTTCACATCAAAAAGGGGATGATCTGAGCCTGGGATCTCTGGCTGGTGGTGTAATGACTGATGTTGCCATCAAAATCTTCCTTAAAGCGAAATGAGATGTCTTAAAGACTAGGTACTGTGAAGTGATATTTTGCATACCTACAGTTTTTTCAGGATCTAAATTTTAAATTCCTTGTCTCATGTTACACTAGAATGAGCTAAGTTAAATAACTGCATGAATCCCTTGCACATATGCTTACCTACCGTCCAGGTGCCTAATAATGTTGGTGTAAGTGATAGTAAGGCTGATCAAGAAGAACAGCACATTGAGTTGGCCAAGCATTACTCGGAGCTTTCCCTGAGCATGACCCTAGTGCCTCTGAAAGACTTTCCCAGGAAAATGCATCAGAAAGGATGCAGGCTTCCTTGAGAAGTTTAGCATTATCCCTGCACAAAGAATTCTCTAATATCCTGAGGCTTCTAATGGACCTGTCAGCATTCCCACTATGATCTAACTCCAGACCGAAGGGGATCTTAAGGTTCTGATTATCCCACAATGAATACAGAGTCCTTCTCATAGATTCTAGGGACTGTTCATTCATAAGTTCTGAGTCACCACTCACTGCCACAGGTGGGTTCTGTGCAGGTGGGTTCTGTGCGCAAGGTGACACTACACACAGTCTCTGGCCCCTGTGTGATGGCAGCGTGAAGTATAAATACAGTGAACACTTCATAAGAGGCCATTTATAATTCTGTGAGAACTTAGAGGGACAAATAGCTTCCAGCTGATGTGATCATGAGAAGTTAATCTTTGGGTGAAATGAGGCTTTTAAGTTGTATCTGATGGGTTCTAGGTAGAGAAAGCCATGTTAATAAGAACATGGCAATATGCAGGGAGGAACACTTACACAATGTCGTAAGAGTTCTAGTTTGTCTTGAATATCAGAACACACAAAAGTAGCTAAGAACAAGAGGTTTTGCCAGGTTATGTGCAATCAATAATTGTTTGCCATGTCTACAAATCTAGCCCATTCCACAAGCCAAAGGTGAAAGAGAAAATAGTTACAGTGGTCAGATAGGTATTTTTTTTCCGTTTTAGAGGAATCTACCTTTTTTTCTGGACTAGAGTTCCATACATTTTATCAAGATTTAGGATTCACAATGTTCCTGCAATGTTATCACTATTGTTTACAAATTTCCTCCCAACTCAGTTATTCAATGCCTCTGATCTTAAAATCCCCCTTTTTATCTAGACTCTTCAAAAATATATGGATTTAGAGTACATATTCTGTGTCCCACTCAATGGAAATTTGAAAACACTAGGACTGAGAGGGTCTTGACAAGAACAGGTAAAAGAACATTTTTAAATGATTCTTGAGCAATATGGTCTTTTGAAAAAAATAAATGACTCTAGTCCTATTAACCATTTTCCATGAGTATGTATTTGTTCTGCTTTAATTAAATGTGTCTCTGCTTGAGGTATGTAGGTGTTTGCTTTCAGGACACTCGGAAATGTCTTTCTCTTCTTAGACAGTGCTTCAATTTCCATGGAGCATTTAAAACTCTTTTCCACAGGGTACTGTCTTAAGAAAGTGGTAAATTTTGAATCTGCCAATGGCTCAGGAGGCCTAAAATTTTCCTGGAGACTCTCTCTGATGGATTCTTCTTTCTTACTATCTTGGCTTAGCCAGAAGACAAACAAGGGTAACTAGAGACCAGTCAATTGTATTTTCTCTTCCAAAATCAACCCTTAAGCTCGTAATGTAAGTAAGGATAGGAAGACAAATCGCTGGGGATTACTACTCATAATTACTGGCCCCTAGGTCAGACTGATTTTCTGTTAGAGGACCATTTCTGTATTTTCTCTTTCCTGTCCATTTCCAGGTGTCTTTAAATTCCACTAATAATTTTTGATTTATTTTTCTTCTGTTCTTCAAGTACACTTAAGGACTTTACTTTCACCTTTTCCTCTCTGTGAAATTTTTATCCACCAAATTCTTTGGAACCCATGAATTAAATAAGAAGATTTATTATTTTTTCAGAAAATTATCTTAGTTTGTTTTAAAGAATTAAGTTATTGGAAGCATCAGAGAAGTTAAATATGGTAATATAGCTGCCCAAAGTATTAAATTATTACATTGCATTTTCTTAAAATCATATAACATATATGCTCCTCTTCAGATGTTGTCTTATCCAAACTCAATAGTTCCCTACTGCCTACATAAAATATGAATGCTCAACACCTAACTTTGAGTTCTATTTCATGCTTTTTTATCTAATCAAGCTTGTGTTCAGCTGAACAAGATATATAATATATATTCTTGGCTTCCCTTTACACACACACGCACACATACACACACACACACACACACACACTCACACACACACACACCATTCCTCTCCCCTTCCCATTTCATGACCACCCATTCAAAGACACTTTTTAAATGAGTTGTCAATAAACTTTATGTGCTTATTCCTACAGGATTAAGCACAAGATAAAATGTCTATATTATTTTTCCCACTAAACTATAACCTCATTAATCTGAAAGAAGATAGGTCTTTTGTTGCATTACTGAAATGCATAAGAGTTAAAATATTTATTGAATACTTCTTAGATGACAAATATTGCTCTATACAATTCAGTTATAAAAGTAGATTGATGTATTATATACATGTAGCAACTCCCCATAGTAAGTATAATCATATGTACTGCAAACATGTACCAATTTTTTTTTAAAACAAGTAATCAGGCAATGTTGGCTACTGTGATAAAACAGCTATGAAATAAGGACGGTCTGTGACAAAAGATGACCAAAACTTCTGTCTTTTAAAATATCTTGGAGACAGAACCTTATTAAGTAATTTAAGCTGGCCTTAAACTCGCTAAGTAGTCCCAAGCTGATCTCAGACTTTCAGCAATCCTTCTGCTTCACAATAAGAGCAGGGATAACAGACCTTCTGTAACACTTTATGTTGTGTGTCACCATACCCAATTTTAAATACTTAGAACTTACAGTCAAGCAATAGAAAAATACATCTACTCAAGTAAATGAGGGCAATACTGAGACAAAATAAACATGAAGATTGGAGAAATACTATGTAAAAGAACTGATTCTGTAGGGGAGAAAGGGGATTAATTAGTCCTCAAAGAGGAAAGACAGGAGTTTGCCTGCTATAATATTCAGTGTATATTTGTGGAGAAAAGGGATAGGCATAAATCTATTCCACAAATTTTCTTATATTTAATCTTGTATTGTGAGACATAACTGCCTTAGATGATTGAGACGCAGAGGTCAGCTTCTCCAGGTGTACATTTTGATTTTAAAAGGTACTCTATAATACAATTGCCTGATTATTTCTACCATATACTTCTTTGAGGAATAGATCGAAGTTGGAAAATTATTCTGGGCATTTTAAAGTCTACACAGGAGGATTCACTTGGTGGTTAATCAGGACTGAGTGCACTTAAATACAAATATTTTAAGAGTATATAGAAAATAAGGCTATAAATAACTGAGAGCATTGAGATTGCAAAACAGAACCATGAGGAGAATCTCTTGAACTCCATTTTCCTTGAAAACCTCTTCTTGCTTTGCACCTGCTGGAAAGGTAGTGATGGACAAATG
>PVJX010045729.1:0-12599 GCA_004027295.1 Dolichotis patagonum | reverse complement strand
TGATGATGACCAAGCCGTGCACAGGGATGCACTGTGGAAGCGTATTTTGCCCAGACCCTGTGCAAGCCTTACTTCAGAATCATTGCACTCCAGGCTCACTGCAGCTCCGGGGACATTCCACACATTCACAGAGGGGTAAACTGAGACCTGGAGATTCAGCGAGGTCTCTCGGCTAGGAGGACCTGCCTCAGCTCTCTGTGACCTCTGCTCCTCTCCGTGCTCCTCTTTGCATTTCCATGCCCCATAGCCTGCTCCTGAGGCTGCTTTGGCCCTCTTCCTCCTCCTCCTCCTCCTCCTCCTGCTCCTCTTCCTGCCCATGGATTGAGGACAGGGTCTTCTAGGTAAGCCACGTGCTTCGAGTGGGAAGTGCTTTGATAGCTCCATGCCTGCTCTGCCTGGCAGTCACAGCTGCATTGGAACCCCAGCCTTGCCACCAGCCAGCCGTGCTGCCTTCACTTGGAGACTCAGGCTCAGTTCCTGCAACTGGACAGCACGTGTGCGTTTATGTGACATGTGTACTATACTCACACAATAGCACATGTTCTGACTGGCCTGCCCACATGGCTGTGAAGAAAGAATGCAAGTGTGAAAGAAATTAGCCTTTCAGGGCACCGTGCCTCACCCTGCATCGCCAAATGCAACTTCCCTGCTCCTCGCAGCTCCTTGCTTTCTGTTCCTTATTATACATCCCAGTTTGGCTTGAGTCTTATCACTGGCCTCCCATGCAGAGTTCTGGATGGGCTAGCTCGGGGTCTGGCATCAATACACACATGCTACTTCATTTTGCCAGGGTTCTGACCACCCCCTCTCATCTTGCAGCTAGGGAGGCTGAGAAATGCAGAACTTGGCCAGACATTGAGAAGGATTCTGGACATTGACCCCACAGAGCAAAACTGGGCAGTGCCTGTGAGGATGGCCTTGCTAGCTCCTGCTTTCCATGTGTAAACTTCCAGGCCAACAGGTGCTGGGAGGCATCCCTGACAGTGCCGGCTGGCAGCGTTTCCCATGTGGCCACTCTGCCCGGGAAGCAGCCTCAGATGCCAGTCAGAGAGCAATGACCCGGTGGACTTTCAGTCTCAGTCCAAGATGTTGACGTGGACCCAGGCCAAGGGAGAGGCAGTGGCATGCTGAAGCCAGCACACAAAGGGCAGCACCGTCCCGACCCCACGGGCGAGCCGGAGAATAAAGGGGCACCTGGCAACTGAGGTTAATGAGAATTTCCTCACAGAATCGTATTTTCAAGGAAAGCAGGGAATTGCAGTTTTAAAGAAACCCTTGAGTCTTTGGCTAAATGAAGAATTGTCTGTGAAATGAAGTCTCCCCCCTCTGCAATGCAGTTATTAAATAGTGCCCATTGGATTTCCATAACATTGAGAGCTATCTCTTTAAAACCATGTCAGGAAGGTGAAGCCATCAGACCCAGGCTTCCACTTTGAGGGTTCCTTTGTCAGTGAAGCAGAGATGGGGACAATCTCCTCTAAAAACTGCAGAAGAAAGGGCTATTGTCAGTTCCTACTATGCTCTGGTCACCAGGCCGGCCACTGTCATGGGTATGAATTCATCAGATCTTTACTGTACCTCATGACAGAGGGACAGTTACACCCGATCCCTAGACAGCACACTCAAGGCTCCAAGGGCTGAATGACTTTGCTGCAAAGACACAGTTACTCAAGTGAGCACAGAGAGGTTCCTCCTTGTGCATAGGCCCTGTGGTCATAATAACAGCATCTGTGTGATAGCCAGTGCCGTGATCACAGCTGCACCCAGTCAGCACAGCGTTAGGCCGACACGGCAGGGAGGGCTGTTCCCTGTATGGAAGAGAATACGCCAAGGAATGAAAGCCAAACATAGAGGGTGCGTAAGTGCTGAAGCTAGGGTTCCAGCCCAGGGCTGTCTGGGCCCAAACGCCTTGTTAGTTTTGCTTATTGGTAACACATATGTTCTCTAAGAAAGATTTCGTATCCAGATGATGTTCAGAGATGCTGTGATCCATTATGGAACTGTTTGTATCTTACCTGTAGCTGCTGATCTCTTTGCCTTAGGTGATTAAAAGGTGCTGTCATGTCTGCTTTGAGGACAGTGACTCAGAGGCTCAGAGCCATGTCAGCGTGGCGTGATCAAGAAAAGAAGTGATTTTTTTAACTTTATTAGAGCAAAAGACACATTGCCACTAATCCCCACTGGTTCTCCTCCTCACTTGCAACACTTAACCTGTTGTTAGCAGTTGCTGAAGCAGGTCTGGAAGTCTTTTCATGAGAATCTTTAGTTGCACCTTTGTGACTTCCTCCATGTGCTGAATGAATGTTTATCTTCCGTGGTCATTTTAACTTTGGGGACGAGCCAGAATCATACGGTGCCTGATCGTAAAGAAAGTGGATAAAGACAAACCATAACATTTTTACTTAGCAGAAAATGTTATAAACATCTTGAGTCAATTCAGGACATGGAGGCAGTCACAACAAAGACACAGAAGAGGACTTCCAGTACTGCGTCTGAAAATGGCGAAAGCAAAGAGATACATCTGCTCGAAGTGAGTGGGCTATACTGGGGAGGGAGGAATATTAGCAATGTGCCTTTTCCTGTGATAACTTTCAACTTAGAAAGTCACTGTAGTATTTTATCACATCATGTATCTGTGCATAGCCTCATAGATGAGGAAGTTTCTTTCTGCATCCTAGTAAGCCAAGGAATAAGAGACTGTGAAGACTCAGGAAGAAGAGTATAGATTGAGGACTCATAGATACACATAAAGTGGCAGTCAATAGGGTGAGAAATTAAGAACTATAGAATAACTCATAGCCTATGGATACCAAAATATACTAAATAGCACCACTTTAAAAGGAAAAAGGTCTCCTGAGGTCATGGCACAGGTCCATCAATCCCTTGACTGAGGAGGGAGTCACAGAGAAGTAGACAAATGACAGTTCACAAACTCGGGCTTAGCCTTGTGCATGGCTTAAGGTCTAAAACGAATGTGTTAGCTGCCTGTGGGGCTGATCTTACAAACAATCAAACACTTGGTAGCTTAAAGCAAGCTTAAAACTTTTTCTCTCACCATTTGGAGGCCAGCAGCCCAAGATCAGTGCCACTGAGTAGAAATCAGGGTGCAGGCACATGCACAGAAGTCTTGAAGGGAGACTTTCTTGCCCCCTCCAAGGTCTGGCTGCCAGCATTCTTCAGCTTGTGGTCACACCACTGCCGTTGTCTTCATACCACCTCCTCATTCCTGTGGTAGAAGATCTCTTTGTCATCCCTTTCATGAGGATCTGGTGATCACATTTAGAGTATAATCCAAAGTAACTTCATCAGTTCCAGAAATGAGGATCTATTTGGTATATTTGGGGACATTATTCTGTCTATCAGAGCAAGAAATTGGATTCATGGTATTCCTTGGGAGCAGAGGGATCATTTCTGCTCTTTCTATCTCTCCACACCTGGAAACAGCACCCCTCCCCTGGAGGGACAATGCTGCCTTTCCAAAAGCTTTTAGTGCACTGATTGCACCACTGAGATGGAGCCTGGAGAAAAGAGCCCCTCTAATACCAGGTCAGGTGCTGGCTAAGGCAGAGCTGTGGAGACAGCCAGCAAGAGGAGGGACTGGCAAAGAGAGAAAAGGGGAGACACTGAGGAGACAGCAGAAGGAGAGGAGAGGAGTAAGAGAGAGAACAAATAAGAATGCTTTAGAGAAAAGCAAGACAGAAAAAGCATGCACTACTAGGAGAAGTGAGGGTAGTGGCAGGAGCATGGAGAGAGGGGTAGCTGGAAGCACAAAGAGAGGAGGCAGAAGCCAGGGGAGAAGAGAAAGACTGGAGGCGTGAGGCAGCGTGGGCACAGTGTGGGCCGTGGAAATGGAGTGTGCACTCTGGGGAGAAATAGTACAGGTATTGCGGAAGGTGCCGAACGTCTGTATGTTAATGCGCTGGGATAAATATTCCAGCTGCAAGTTACAAATCACATCTATCGGCTGTTGCAGCCTGGTAATTGTCCATACAGATATTTTCTTTCTGGTTCCAGGCCCTGGCTTATCAGAGGACAACATGCTTTTGAAATGGCACATTATTTTGTAAGTACATTTCACGTCCAAAAGTTGCACTAAGTATGATATACTGAGGAATGATTCAGTCTCCACTCTGTGTAGCTCCCAGGCTCTGGCACAATGATTTGAAAATAGCCATTTCCATCATCAGTTTTCTGCTATCCATGGGCAAGACAGGACTGCCCACTGATAGTCTCCCAATCTGTCATTTACCTCTCCCCTCCCTCCTTCCTTCCCCCTCCCTTCCTCTTTGTGTTCAAGCCCTTTTTCCTCTCCACTGTGCCTTCTTGTTTGCCTCAGTCAAGGTTTCCTTTCTCCTCTCTTTGTCTCTCCCTCTCTCTCTCCCTCTCTCCCTCTCTCCCACTTCCCAAGGCGTCATGAAGTGCTGCAGGCTCAGGGCTCAAGAACACTTTGCCGTAGGGCTGCCTGTGCCTTGCAGGATTTTCGCAGCATGCCTGGGCCTTACTCACTGATGTGGGTAGTATCACCCCTCTCTCCTGCTGGCATAGCCAAAAAGTGCATTTATACATCAGCAACTGTCCATGGAGAACCCGAATCACCCCTAGTCGAAAGACCATGTTCTGCTTGTCAGGTCTGAGCTCCCACCTTCCACCCTCCCACTTCTTAGCTGGGTCATTACAGGCAAATCCTCCAAGGCTTTGGATGCACCGCAGTCACTGGTGCGGCTTCTCAAAGCATGGAGCTCCGGGTCCCACCCTGGAGCTTGGGGTGCAGTAGCTGTGGGAGGGCCCAGAGGAGGTGTGCGTCTGAAGAGTCCCTGGGGGCTGCTGGTGCGACATTTGTTCCACCCAGGGCACACTTTGAGAACCTTTTCCTGTCCCAGTCCTGGCTGATGTTTGGTATCTTCACCAAAATAAAGGGCTCATGAGATCTTCCTCCCCACCTCATTTTGCAGATCAGGAGAAAGACCCTGTCTAAGACAGCCAGGCAAGGGTCCTGGTCCGTGCAAGGTAATAAATAAATGGTAGCTCATAAAGGAAGTCCTCTTTAAGGAACGTTGGTCTTTGACAGGAACCGTGAGGATTAAAAATGTATATGGGTGTGTTCACAGCAGCACACAAATGCTCCCATTGTTAAAGAAGAGGTCCAATGGCTTTTTAGCAATGGAGTTCATGTGTGTTAATAAATCTCTCTCAGTAGGATCAGCCCCCTGCCGTAACGGAAGATAAAGACGAAAGCCAGCCCTGTACCTGAGATCCTGGTTATCTAAAATTGATAACCAGTACACACACTCCTGTTAATAAGATCACGTGTGAACTCTGCTAATGTCTAAGAGGAGCAGCATCTGTGGATATTTGTGCCTGAAAGTCTTCGACCATCCTCTCCCACCTGACAGAGAATCCGTACTCACCGTGTATGTACTAGAAGTCTGGCACAATGCTGGAGTAGACGCACTTGTGGAGTTATTTCTCAGGATATTTAAAAAACAGTATCTTTATTTATTACACTGAGAAGCTGGGGCTGAGAGAGGTTGAATAATTAGCCCTGTGGCAGTCAACATGGCAACACAGTGGTGTGACTGGACCTTTGTTCCCAAACTCCAAGTCTTGGGCTCAGTACACCTGCTGTACTCAATTCTAGGTGCTCTCTGATCTGCCAGACTCACGATTCCCCTTTTCAGGGTAATGGTCTGCTTCCTTCTTTGACATCCCGAGCGCAGTCTGGCACGACGCATTCCACATGGCTGGCCACCACAGTCTGTGGAGGAAAGGGATGGGTAAAGGCCGCTCTGGGTCCATCAGGCCCCAACACAGCACTGGGTTCTTCTCTCGGCTTATCCCACGTTGGCATAACTTTGATGAAGAAGTCACTTTTCCTCTCAGCTAGGAACATAACTGTAACCCCTCATTCCCATGCTGAAATCAGAACCCTGGGTGTGACTATATTTGGAGACAGTCTTTGGGAGGTAATTAAGGTTGTATGAAGCCGTAAGAGTGAGACTCAGTCTTTACATATAGGATTGGTGTCCCACAACAGGAAGCACAGAGCCTCCTGTCGCTCCATTTTTCTCTCTAGGCCCTGTGAAGCCATGACAAGAAGGCACTCTCAGTAAGGCAGGGAAGAGTCCACACCAAAGCCAAACTGGCTTACGCCATGGGGGCTTCTTTTCTTATTATTCATTTATTTTTACTTAGAGAAAAAAAGCAAAACAGAAAAAAAGGATAGAAATAACACAGAATTTCAAAAAAACAGTAAGAAATCACTAGTTGATAAATTACATATTGTTATCTTAGAAGTAGTTGTTCAAGTTTCAATATCGAAGCATAAAAAGTGGACAATCAAACAATGGCAGTACAAACCATTCTGTTTGATGAACTAACAAAAAGTAGTACTGTTCTCTATCTTGCACACTTAAACATACATACAGTTATATCCTTTAGAGCATTTCCCTTTCATTATCTCAATATCTATTATACATTTTAGATCTTATTACTGTTTCAGTTTATTATTATTATTATTTTTATACTAGAGAGACAATACGATATTTGCAAATGTGATTCTTGTTTATTTCACTAATGAGAATACTCTCAAGTTGCCTCCATTTAGCTATAAAAGCCTCAAGATCACCCTTTTTATAGCTGAGAAATACTCCATTGTATAAAAATACCACATCTTTTTCATCCATTCTGCGGTTGATGGGCATTTTAGTTGTTTCCAAGATTTAGCTATTGCAAACTGCACTGCCATTTCGGGTTTTTGGACCACCTGCCTGGGGTACTTGGTAAGGACACACCCTCAACCCTACCTTGTTTTCCTTGTGCAGGAAACGTGCAGAGCTTGGTTAGATTAACTTTTTCTGGAGGAGTCTCTAGGACTGTCCAGTTTCCAGCAAAAAGCTTGTAGGTGCAGCTCAATGAGTGGTGCCAATCCCCGTGCCAGGCCTCTCCCCAGACACCCGTGAGCAGGAGTGCAGCTGTGAGGCTCCAGGGAGGGGCACAAGCACCCAAGCGGAACACAGTTCCTGGCACTGCTCAGTACCCAGCGCTCACCCACGCTACGCAGCGTCTCAGCTGCCAGGGCCCCATCTCCCTCTCGGCCGCTACCTTTAACAGACGAGAAGACTGCGGCCAAGGCAGACTGCAGAGTCTCATCTAGATGCAGGACTGACGGGTGGCAGAGAAGCACATGGACCTGCCCCACTAGGACACAGCGTCTGGTTTATAGCATTCCAACTGAGTGCGTTTCCTGTGGAGAAGTGGCAGGTTTGGGGCAAGTGGGTAGAGTATTAGTTATAATATTTGTTACCATTTTTGAGCATTTAGCAATTACAGGCATGGCTGCATGTGAGGTAGATGTATTAACTCATATCTAGCCCAGCTTCTTGGGTTCTCCAGGCTCACCAACTGCATCCTTCTGTGCTATAACCCAAATAGCCTGGCTTTAAAACAAATCTCTAATGAAGGCAAAAATTCTGGGAACTCACATTTTATTCTTTCTCTGAGTCAGAGTCTTGCCATGTAGTTCAGGCTGGCCTTGAACTCACAGTGATCCTCCTGCCTCAGCCTCCCAAGTGCTGGGATTGCTGGTATGCATCACCACACTAGGCTTCATAGGAACGCACAATTTAAGGAAAAGGTGTATGCTAATGTCTGAGAGATTCACAAAAATTAGTTGTCCCAAAATGTGATAAAGAAGTCCAGAGAGGCTCAGAATTATCAGAAATTATGCAGGGCTGAGAAAGAATGATATTTCTCAGATTTACACTGTTAGACTTTTGCGTGTTATTTCTGCACAATTAAAGTAAGAAGTTGTCAAAATGATTCGACATCTGTGGCAACAGCTTAAGGAAAACAAAAAGGGTCAATGGGAAGGTACAGGGTGACAGTCACGCTTTCGAGGGGAGATGGGGGAATATGCCAGTGAGGACGTGCTCACCAGGAGACAGGCGAGCACTCCTTTGGCCGCACTGGGGGAGCACACCTTGGGAACGGGATCTAGCCTGAGCTCTCATTTACTAAATGTGTCCTCAGTGGTAGGTTTTGAAAAGGCATGTAATCTCACGGAATCTGCACCAAGAGTGGGATAGGAGACACCACTGTCCTCATTGCTCAAACGGAGAAACGAAAGCATGGTCAGAGGCAGCAGCTTCCCAGGGTCACGTAGTCTAGCTCAGGTGCATCCCTAAGTTATCTCCATCCCTAAGTCGTCTCCTGGCTCCAGCTTTGTGCTGCGACTTCTGAACTTCTGTTGTTTTTGTTTTTTTTTTCTGAGAAACCTGAGATTCTCAGTCACCGTTTAAGAATCTTGCTGCTTCATGTTCAAGTCTTTAGCTTTTCAGAGTTTTCAAGGTTACCTTATCATTTCCCAATCCCTTTCCCTAGAGGGTCTTGAACTTGATCCATACAAGCTAAGGTTTTTCTAAATAATCCATTAATGTCGAGAAAATTACCTTCTCATTATGAGGTATTCTGTGTCACTTTAATACTAATTACTCTAACTGTATTTATTGAGGATTAATGACTGAGCAATATTTTATTAATAACCAACTGGCATTTATTATTGCATAAATAATAAATAGAGTGCCTCATTAAATATAAATGCATTTTTTATGTGGGTACCTTCAATGAAATTGTTACCAAAATTTTTTGCGTTGATTGAAAATCTCATTAGAATAGTTTTTTAGTCTTGCCTTTGTGCCCCACCTTTACCCTCCATTCTCCCCTCCAAAAGTCCCCGACAATTCTTCCACAAATCAAGGCTGTGGGATGATTCATCAGCCTGTCAGAAGCCCTTTAACCATGCACGATTGCTAAGCCTGCTGGCTGCCATGCAGACCTTAACTTTCCAGTCTTCACTGGATTTTTAGTATATTTGCATGTGTACCCCTCTGTTGCGTTGGTGGGTGCTGTGTTTAGAAGCTCAAGTGCCCCGTAAGTAGCTCCTCTGATACCGAGGGCTCAGCGTAGTGGGAAAGTGCAGGTCTTGCTGTCAGTCGGTTGACAGCTGAGCTAAAGTGAAGCCCAGTAAGAAGCAAGAACTTACTCCAAATCACATGGTGGTCTGCAAAGAAGGGCTGTGCCCCAACCCTACTCCCATGTCCTCTTGGGCTGCTGTACACCTACCTCAGCTGCCCACCAAGGCCTCACAGTCTGTCTCTCTTGTCTTTTTTTACCTCTTCAGTAGCCCGACTATTACAGAGCAGCATCACTTGCTAAGTTCTGTCCAGATTGTAATGCACCCCTCCTCCACCTGCAGTCACCCCTACCCAGTGTTCTCCAGGACATACTTGCCTCTGCTGGCCACCCTGTGCCTGCTCCCTTCTCCCTGGCACTAGCCCTCTTGCTGGACTCTCTTCAGTATTGAAAGGCCTCTGAAGGTGCCCTCTGTGGCCAGCTCAGCAATGCCCATCATGGGAAAGCTGGGATCCTCAAAGAGTTCCCTGTGTTCTAAAGCCCAGATCTGGAAGATGTGAAGTCCCCTTTCATCTGGGCCCTGTACGCTGTCTTTCATGGGCATGGTGGCTTCCATTCTGACTTCCCCTCCCGCTCCTTGTGGGCTCAAAGCATGGGGGACAGGAGGCAAATGCCATTCCCCCTTCTGCTGTCCAACAGCTCTGGCCTTAGAGTCTTTCCGCTTTCCTCTGGAAAAATGCAGGACCCCAGAATGGCCCACCAGTTCTCCCTGCCAATGAGCTCAGCTCCTGCTGGGCCACCTCACTCCTTTGCACTTCAGTCCTTGCCTGGGACGCTTTGCTGCCATCCTGCTGGACAGGAGCCCGCAGCTCTGCCCTGGCCACCTCAACACCACATCTCTAGCTGTCACACTTCACCTACTGCCCAAGTTTGCCTGCATTTTCCAACATGCTGAAATTTTTTTTAAGGGCAGAGACTTCTTTGTTTTCCTATTGTATTTCTATTATTTAAATTCCATATCTTCATCACTTGGTCCAGGGACCCACACATACTACGACTTCCATGGATACTCATTAATGAACAGATGAGTGAGTGACACTCCTGCCTGTTTCCCCTTGGGTTGGGATTGCAGGAATGGTTGTCACCATGCTATGTTTGACCTATGGAGTAGATTGAGCCTGGGATAAAGATCTTGTCCAATTTCCAGCTCAAGCCAGCACAATGGGCATTAAAACATGACATTTGCATCCATTTCACTGAGATTCTTGGATTTTGTTTGCCCCCATCCTTTGCCCCCAAATCTTATAACAATAGAAGTCCTCCTTCTGCTAAAACTGTGTCATTTCTTTGGAGTTCCAAGGGTTAGAAATTAGGACAAGACTATCAGCTAAGTGCAGCGGGCACCAGTGTACAGCTGGATATCTTATCAGATATTCAAGAATGCAGCAAGAAATGTCACGGGGAGCTTTCGACAAAAATATTTAATTAATAGCAACAGCTACAGAAATGAATAACAGCATCCAGGCAATTACAGTGTTCAATAAAGCAACTCTCCAAGGGTGGGGCGGTGGCAGATCACTGACTGATGAGCTGCATTTAAATACGTTATCTGTCCTGTGGGTGCCTCTGCTGCATGATGCAACCGGCAGGAGTATTATTCTACTATTTTTTTAAAAAAGAAGTAACAAATTGAATTATCTGGGAGAGTGGTCAGAGATTTCTAGCCATCTCACAAATACCCACCAGTTCTTCGGCCTGATGAAGAATGTGGGAGCACTCAATGTGTGTCTTGGGGTGCAAGTGCCCACGGAAGTGAGGGTCAATAGGGGAAGTCCTGAGCTATGCCTCTCCCTGGCCACATGACCTTAGATGAGCTACCTCTCTCCCCGTAAACTGCAATGGTTTTCCGAGCAGTATAGCTGTGATGTGGAGGAGCCAACCCGTGTCCAGCTCCTGGGATCTGCTAGCCAGTTTAATTTGGCAGCCCTGTCTTCCTAGGGAACGGCATCAGAGCTGGGATGGGCATGTGATTTCCTGGTCACTGAGGGATCCATGGAGCCAGCTTGACCTGGTAAGAGTAAACCAGCTTATCAGGCTAAACCCAGCCTCTAGCAGTATGGATGATGCATGCAGTGTGGAATGCAGGGTGGTAGTATTAGGAGGTTAATACAAGGACCAGGCTATGTGCCCTGTGCAGGACAGAAGCCAAGCCCCAGCTATGTCCCATCTGAATTTGCATCCTGTGAGAAACCTCGCAAAAGACAGACAAATTTTCTGTGCAAATGTAGTATATGTGATCTAGAGACCGAACAGCCTTTTTCCCAGCTGAAATCTCCTGAGCCTGGTCGTTACCTGCTGCATTTCTATTAGCCTTCTGGTCCTCTGAGCTCTTGACCAGAATCTCTCATAAAGTCTGGCTGCAGCATTCCAGAGGTGCTTGTGTAGCCAGCATCTCCAAAGCACTCGAGTCTCTTCCTACAAGCCAGTTCCAAAGGCTCCTGAACCACACACGATGAGGTACCGTTACAGCAACTACCCTACTTTCGGTTCTAAAATCTATGTACTTTTCTCATTGCTGAGATAAAATACGCTGCAACCAAAGTTAAAGGTGGAAAGATTTCTTTAGCTCACAGTTTGTTAGCGATTTCAGAGTATGATCGGCTGGCTCTCGGACAGGGCAGCATGGCAGAGGGCATCACAGAGGAGAAGGAGTTCATAGCAAGCAGGCAGGAAACAGCAAGGCAGTGAGCAGCAAGCAGTGAAATGGCAGAAGCTGCCTACTTTCCCATTTCATTCCTTCCAGGCTACCCATCCTTTGGATGGTGCCACTCATAATGGGAGAGGGGGTTCCCAGTATCCACACCCCAGCTATGATAGACCCATCAGTGGACTGATTCAGTGATCATACACCCGAGATCCAGCCACCTCCAAAAAGCCCCACCTATGACTGCATGCAGCAGGTGTCACAGGACGCATCTAGACACAAGCTGCAACAGGAGGCCTTAGGCCTTGGTGGCCGACTCCAGCGCAGAAACAACATAGTGGAAGAAAACTGTTCACCTCCCAGCAGCCAGCAAGCAGAGATGGGAAAAAGAGTTGCCAGGGATACACATTCCACGTCACACCCCCAGTGACCTGCCTCTTCTGACTAGGCCACTTTCCTGGACCAATGAGACTTTGGGGGACAATGGAGATTTAAATCGTACTCATTGTTCTTAAACATTGGCCCTGGGAGGAGACACCTCTACTACCTCACCTGCTCGCGCTCTTGGCCTTGGCTTTCTTCCTGTCAGATCTCGGATCTGTGAGTTCAAAAGTGCCTGGCAGACTGCCTAGACTGAGTTATGACAGTCAGGGCTGCCGATGATAAATCCAGGTCCTGAAACATTATGGAAAAATGGGGCATCATTTGTTTCATTGATACATTTAATTTTGAGGGCCCTAAAGCAGAGAAGGGGGATGTAAAGGATAATGCAAAGCCTCAGAAATTAATGAGGTAGTGGGGGAGCATATTCCCATCTAAGTGAGCAGGGGTCGTGTTCCTGAAGAACGGCACAGAGAAATTGCCAATGGGACAAGCTCAAAGTGGAAACCAAGCGAACGGGCTGCATAAATCCATCTCTAGCTGTGCCTTATTGGTGGCAATTTCTTCTTGAAGCCTCCAGTCCCCGGTGCCTCGTGCTTGGGCT
>PVJX010045728.1:0-12588 GCA_004027295.1 Dolichotis patagonum | reverse complement strand
AACAACTGAAAACAAGCAGAAGAAAAGGATGATATACAAATTAACCAATACATCCTGGAAATGAAAATTACAGACTTGAAATAAAAATTCACATTTCTGGCTAAACTTTCATGTGAACATCATGGAGGGGAGAATTCAGGAAATCAAAAATGGTCGTGAGGTAACTTGTCTGTAAGGCAGAGTTATTGAGATAAAACATTAAGGGCAATTAAAGAACAGATAAGGCAAAATAGTAACAGGGTGGATCAGACTCAGTATCAAAAAAGAGGGATAAAAGGACCACAAAAATAAATATTAAAAAATAATGGAGTCAGTATTTTTGGAAATAAAACTTGTAAACTAAAGGCTTACATGTACACTATGTATCATGCTGGGTAATAATAAATCATACTCAAATGTTATCCTGAAACCAGTAACTTGAGAGTGAGAAGTCTGCAGCTTCTGGTAGTGTAAATAATTTGTCTTTCCCCCCTTCTCAATCTAAAGCCAAAAAGCATACTCTATCACTTATCATTAAAAAAGAACTAAGTGTTCATTTGTAAGTAAACCATGAGTCTTCCTAAAGGAGATATATTGTGATTTACTAAACAAAGTTTTCAATCATGTGCTTGTGATACACATTTGAGATGAAGCTTGTAGTGACAGTAGATGACAAAGTGTCCTTTCATAAAAGCAGTTCCACTGTCCTGTCACGGACTCTGATAGCATAGGCCATGTAGACCTACTGCCTTCTAGTGACTAGCTTGACTGAAGGATGATAGGGAAATATCTAGGGAAAGAGATAATCTGAACGTCCTATAGTATTTCATACAAATTGTGTAATTGAGTTTTTATATGAAGTCCATAATAGAAAATTCAGTGCTGTATTCTTTGGCAATTCAGAAGCACAGGATCTGGAAGGGTATTGTTAAGCACTGGTCCACTGCTTTGACAATCAATGGGCAGCAGGGAGGGTTGATGCTGTTTTATGGGAAAAATAAAGGGGACAGATGCATTTCAGGTGCAGGTGTGATTCAGCGTTTCACCATTCTACCTGAAAGTTAACCAACTTGTGATTCTCAAACTGTGGTATTCTGAACAGTCACTTAGGAACTTTGCCAAATTCGCAAAATTCCCCACTTCCAGAGGATATGATTTAATAGATCTGGGTAGGACATGGGCTCAAACATACATCAAGTTAGAAAGCATTTAAAAGTTTACTGTATTATATAAAGTGCAGATTGAGATCGAGGAGACTTCTAACAATATGGTAAGCAGTTTGCAAAGCTTAAAGGAGGAAATATTGTGACCTTTTAAAATTAGCTATTTTACACTAGGATTCTTTTTAGGACACGCACAGCTATTTAAGCTGATCTCTTTACACCTTATTTGTTGAGGTATAATGATTCCTTGAATCATGCCACAAGGATACAAAACTTTTGTGGTTATGATAAGAGGTAGTGTTTTTGAGAAATCAGGATGGCTTAAGTTTTGGTTGCATGGTTATACACTGCTGGTTTCCAGTGTATCTGAATGGTGACTTATATTTTTATTTTTCTGTATTTAGGAGAATCTGCATTTTTGCAGGTGTTCTAATGACTCATTTTATGAGCAGTTTCTCTAGACATGGCAAATCTCTACTCTGGGGCTGAGATTGCCACAAGTTAGCTGAAATTGTCAGCTAGTGATCATCAGTAAAGTTTGTTTTATTTAATTTCCCCTTTTGGAGATAGAGAATCCTGTGTCTTTCATAGGATATTTATAAAATTGCCTTCATTCATTTAAAGCTTGATGTTAAGGAGAAAAGAAAGAAGATTTCTTTGGGTACTATAAAAAACCTCTTCTAGTAAACAATTTTTAATGGACCACCATCCTGCACTACCAAATTACCAAATAACAACTTTGTTTTTATATCTTATTAATATAGTTCATTGACTTTTAGTATTATTCTTCTGGGAAACTTCTTTTTATTGTTTCAGGATGCCTGAGGGAGACCATGTTATTTATAGTTGTGTGGTTATAAACAGATTGAGAGACATGAGCTGCTCACTAAGCATCCGAGAAATGGGGCATAGCAGGGCAGAGAAAGCAGTTTGGCTTCTGGCAATGCACTTATGTGCTGCGAAGAACGAGCGTCTGGCTGCCTGCTTCACTGGCTCAGGTGAACAATCTGCACTTCTTAGCTCTACCACAATCTCCTTGTTTGTTTTCTTAAAGACAGAGCTGCCCCAAACACTGTGTCATGCTTCCATTCACTCTAATAGCAGTGAGCTCTTCTTTATCTTAAACTTTGCGTTAATTACCCAGTCACTTTCTATAGTTTCAGAAGCAAGCCTCAAAGAATGCTTGTTCTTGACAAAAATTACAAAACTACAGGGTCATTTTTATTGTTTGCCAGATTCTGTATTAGGTTTTTGGAATAAGGAGATGAATAGGGTAATTGACACCTACAAGGAGCTCAGACCGTCACTCTTCACCTCTGCTCACACTCACCTGTGGTTGTCTCACTCTCTACCCCCTGGATAATTTCACACTGTAAGACAGATCATTGGGCAAAGAAATCAATTCACCAGGTTATTTTCTGTTACCAGGGGGTTTTAAAGTATTATGTTTTGACAACGAGTGCTATCGTGTTTCTGTTAACAGAGAACAGTGGTATGAAATGAAATCAGTTTTACTCAGGAAAATATTAGGAAGGAGGAAAGGAGACATGGACAAACTGATGATGGCTTGGCTAAGATTTTCTTCCTGCTTTGGGAAATTACAGCGACAGGGGTTTTGTGTTTCTTGCATTGATGTTGTGTTTTCTAAAGTGAAGGCAGTACTGGCAGCTATGTCCAAATGATAAGAAATTCTGGAAATAAAGAATGAGACCATTTCTTTTCTTACCCAGTGGGCAGTCTGGCCTGCTTATCAGAGTGGTCACAAATGAATGCCCCTGAAATGGCTTCATATGCAAACTAGGTTGCAGATTCTGTAGAAAAGCTGAGTTTATAAAACACTGAATAATGAAAATGATAGTTGAGCTACAAAGAGGTGTTGTAGTCAAGTTGGATGGTAGGAAGTAAAGTTGGGCCAGATAGTAACTGGTAACAAATGGCTTTAACAGGTAGAGTTAGGGAGAAAACTAAATGTGTTGTTAGAATACTTAAATACTTCCTCTAATTTATATATTATCTACTTTGGTATTTTCTATGGTAACTGGTATGTGCATAATTTTTATTTGAAAAATCAACCAAACTAAGAGAACTAGGGTATCTACAAATATGGCTTCAATGTACATCTACCTGTATTGATTACTAATTGCACCTATGAGATGTTTGATTACTAGAATAAAATGTCAAAGAAAAAGACCCTAAATTTATACCCTTAAAATAATGTAGGAGAAAACATTTAATAGATTGGTTGGAAGGTTAAACCAGTTTATATCAAATATGGTATCATGGCATTGAAATTTCCTCTAAAAGCCAATGCATTGAAAGCTTAGTCCCAAGCTAATGGTGCTATTGGAACCAATGGAGACTTTACAAGGTAGGGTCTAGATTTCTCTCTGTCTCTGGCTCTGTCTCTGTCTCTGTCTTTGTCTCTGTCTCTCTGTCTCTCTGTCTCTCTCTCTCTCCTCCTTGGTTGGTGGGTATATGACAAGTAGCTGCATTTTGCCACATGGCCCCTGTCATGAACTAACTTGTGCCTCACCATAAGCCCGCAGCAACTGGGACCAAGGAACCATGGACTGACACCTCTGCAGTCCCTCCTTTAAATTGATTATAGCAGGCATTTTGTCACAGGATGGAAATCTAAGACATAGGCACTTTTAAATTGGCATTCTTATCACAGACATGCAAATCGTGACTTTCTCAGATGACTTTCCATCCGTCTCCCTTTCTTTACTGGAAGAGGTCTCTTCCCCACACAGCCTTTCCCTCCATGCAGCATTCAAATCCTCCCTAAAAGCCCATGTCTTTCAGGAAGGCTTCTCTGAGTCACTGTTCCTGAATCTGATCATAAAGTTGTTTCAGCCTTGGCATGAACACATTGGATGAACTTTCATTCACTGGCTTTTTCTTGTGTCTAGGGTTACAAAGAGAAATGACAAAAGAGACTGACAAATGTAGTCTTTTTTATACAAATTGATTTGTCCTCTCAGAGATAAGAAGCAATGTGACCTGAATACCAAATTAGAGATTAAGAGCTCTTGGTTTCTAGTCCATGTTAGGTCCCTGATAGCCATGGAAGAAGACAAGATGGAAGAAAAAGCTAGGTGGAAAAGTTACAAGGAAAATTATAGCTTTAAAATTGTATTTATAAACAAAAACTGGTGACTGCAGGACACAAAAATTACCCAAAGTTACAGTGCCTTTTTCCCTACTGGGAAAGGAACAACAAACAAGCAGACAAACAAACAAATCCTAAGGGTCTCAGGGATAAGTCTATAAATTAGGGACCCACACTTTTAAATTGCTCTGCCTCCATTAAACCTATATCTTCAAGGAAGCAGCACTATGAAGAGGGCGACATATCCTTAGACTTCAAACATATGCGAATGGTTTGCCTGATAACCTATCCCACCGAATTGGTGGTCTGAATGCACTTCCCGGAGAACCCATCTTGACAACATCCCAAGACCACATAAAGATCCGTGACTTTAGACTCTGTTGTACATCTCTTGAGGACCTGCACTCTGCCTGCTCAACGTGTACTTCTTTCTGCCTAATAAACTTCCCTACGCCTCTCACGGATGCATACTGAAAATTGTTTTTCTCTGATGGAAGTCAGTGAACTTATGACCTACTATGTAGGTGGGGTAAGCTGAGGTCTCCATCTTCTCTTTAGGGCTCTCCTCGGAACCCGACTGGTGACGACCTAGCCAGTGACCCCTCCAGTCCTTGAGGTGACACCTGCATATGGTGTTCAGCTGCATATGGAGCTAACGTGGCTGAAGGGTAGGAATGTGCCTTGTAAGCTACGGACTGCGCTGCAACTGCAAGGCCCTTGTATGGTCTTCAGCCTGCCTTACCTTAGCCTCTGCTTTCTGGGCAAGTGACCTATGCCAGGAAGCCTTGCACTTGAGCACTCTGGAATCACCATTCTCATGTTCTAACCATTTTATTTTTCATTTTAAGTAATGTTCAAGGAGAAAATGGGAGGAGATGCACTCATGTCCACGGCTCCTTGCTATGTTGTTCACACAGGACCTAGAATTCAGTGATGCACTGTGACACATAAGAATTCTGGAATGCTCTAAGCCCCTAGGAGACAGGATGTTATGTTTTTGAGTGAGGAGCAGAGATTCAACCCATTGGTCACACTTTCCTCTTGAACCAGAATTGATTCTAACATAGAAAGGAAGCAGAAGTTGTATCCTAAAAGTGACAATCAACCAAGAACTCTTCATTTTTCTTGTTGGTGTTAGTGTTTTACTTTAACTAAGTACTTGCATTGTGAATAATAATATGAAAATAAAGGTAAAAATGTAACAAACAGTCCCTTCTTTTCCGTTCTTCTTTACTCAGTCAAATGTACAGTGCTGGTAGAATGTGAGCTTTCCAAAGATCAGATAAAGTTGCCAATGATGGTTGTACAGCAGTGTAGATGTACCTGATTCCACTGAACTTTACAATGAAAAAAGCATCAGAATAGTAGCCTTTGTACTCTGTTTATCACAGTAAATTAAAAAAAAAACAACAGAAATAAAAGTAGTTGAGTTAGTTTGTGGAATATTTCCAGTGTTCTGTGAAGAATGATAACAACAACAACAAATATATATATATATATATATATATATATATATATATATATATATACCAGGTAGGCAATATGGATTGTGTTATTTCATGGTATTGCATAAAATTTACATGATGTCTTAGTTTCATTTAAAGTGAATGTTACATAATGTGAAGAGCAATGGTAAAATTTGTACAGAAAATTTTCAAAATTTGGGATGGTATTAAATAGCAAATAATAAATACTAGGACAAGGAGGGAGGGAAGGAGGTAGGGCAAAAGGAAAGAGAGAGAGAGATGGAAAGGGAGAGAGAGAGAGAGAGAAAGAGAGAGACAGAGGGGAGAAGAGAGAGGAAAAAATTGTATGTTAGTATTTTTAATGATATTGTTCACATCTGATTTTTGAACTTGTGACTCCAGATGTTCAGTTTGTACTGGACCCGCACACAAATAGCTAGCTGTCTCTTCATCTGAGTTTATGTGGGTGAGGAATGTTCTGGAAAATGTAAAGCATATGTGTAACCCACATACATAGTTTTGTGAGTACAATGTTCAAAATACAAACATCTACTTTTTTTTTCAGACATCTACTTTTAACATGAGGCTTTTATTCATGTCCTGTGGTAGTGACCTTATTGTGAGGTTCTCTCCTGTTGCTTTTTCCCCTTGATTTGCCTTTTGATATATGTTCTATGTGAGAGATAGAATCAGTGCTTGAGCCTTACATTAACCAGTGACAGCATTCGACAATGGAAACCTAAGGAAAGGGACCTTAATTGCTCATAACTATCTTTTTATTTTCACTAATTACTTTGTGTGTTTTCCATATACCTTTTTTAGGTTCAGAGAATTCTCAAAAGAGAAAAGAAACAAAGACTTTTAAATTTCCATGGTCTTTTTCAAGTTCTTCTTACCAATTCCATAAGCAACAAAAAGAAGAAAGGAATGTTTCTTGCTGTTATTCAGACCACTCGGTGCTACGTTAGGCATTGAAGGTTGGTCTGTTTCCCTTTTAATAACCTTTTACATCCATAGTTCCTTTTTGTGACTTTTTCTATAGAATTTGTGTCTTTAAATCTTCCCTGGGTGCATATTCTCATATTATTGATTACTGACAGGAAGAAGGAATGCCTTAATAAATTCCTTTCTTCACTGCATTTCCCTTTATTTCCTTTATTCTCTCTTTCTGCCCCCATAGACTCAAGTGTCTGTCATCTTCAAAGAACTCTTGGGCATCTGTCACAGCAGCAGGGAACTAGGCAGACATTGAACTTTGGAATCTTGCTGATTTTTTTTTTAATGGGAATGCTTCAGGACAATCTACCCTGTTGTTTGTTTGGTAGGTCAGTCTACACTCCAGCATTATTTTTATGTTTAAAGAATGTAAAATGTGCTATCATTCATATAAAAATATTTGATTGTCCTTCTATCAAAAGGCCAGCACACTGTCTTGTGGTTTCCTATGGAGCAAGGATCATCCACATTTTCTTCCCTGATCCACTTGGGGCCATCAGTGTGCCAAGCCAGGTGTGTGACTGACATGGTCCCAGCAAAGCGGGACTCACTGCCTGGCATGCACAGAAGCAAGTACTATGGCACCAGGGTTTGTGATATGAAAAAGCTTTTATGAGGATCACACTGCAGGGGAAAGTTTGTATCTCTGTTCTATGTTTAGTGGGAGGAATTTATGGGATGTTTGTCTAGTGAGAAAGGGAAGTTTTGGATTCTTTTTCTCAAACCTCGTGGGTCACCATGCCTCTTTCCAAGTTGTGTGTTTCTTTTTGAGGGAACATTCTTATGTCCTTTGCATGTCCTTTTTTTAAATAGCCAGTTCCAAGCCAATGTTGAGTAGATTCTGGAAGCAATTCCTGAAAAACGATTTAAGCACTTTGATATTTAAGTGATGTATATCCTGGTGTGTCCATACTGTGGGTACCCTTGCTGAGGTCATGGAGCCAGTCCAGTCTGTGGCTGTGGAGCAGATTTTCCATAAGGCAGATTTATTTGAACATGATTCCTGATCCACTAAAATGCTTTAGCTTTGTGAGTAACCTAGTGGGTACTTTCCTGTGCATGGTATGTGCTCAGTGATGGGGGAAGTTTTCCCTGCATCCTTCTAGGATTTCAGCTGGGGATCCTGCATCAAAAGACAGGTGAGTACGAATAAAAGTAAGGGAATGCTTATCAATTCATATGTATATTTCATAAACCTGAGGTCAACCTGGGACAGAGAAAAATTTCAAATCAGGTTTATACAGAATCTCCAACTAAAACAAAGAAAATGTGGTGAGGCCAGTCATGGGGTGGCGATCAGCAAAATCAGGGCAAATGAAAAAATAGCATTTGTTATAGAGGTTTATGTCCCTGGCTTCTCTACAGATAAAATGCTGTGATTTATTCACTGGGAACACAAGGGGAAAGACTGTTGAATGGACATTTCCTGTGGAGATGTAAATTTCCCTTACACAGTAGTGACTTCTCTGTTTTCATAAGTGTCTCCTGTGTGTGCTAGTTCACAAAATACTCAGTTCAAAATAAACCTTATGTAAAGGATCATATCTGAGGTGTCATTTATTGTCTCCTGTAAGTGTTCTACTTTGTAGCATATAAACATTGACAGTTAGGTTTTCTCTTTTGATTTCTAAGATACAATTTTCTCCTTTTCATCCTTCTTTCTGGTTCTTTGCCTTGTTCCAGGAGGTCCTTTTCTCCATCACTTCCTCGTATGCATCAGTATTACCCGACCCTTCTTCCCGAGCCCTCTTTTTCATGGACTCTGTACTGTTCCTATGCAGCAGTCCATTCTAAATAAATCTTTCACTGCTCTGTCTGCCCAACTGACCTGTTTTCTGCCAAACCCTCTTTCTTGGGTTGTTCTCTTTCTACATACTATCTCAACTAGAAAAATATCAACTCTGATAGAAGGTTAGATAAATAATAGCATAACAAATGGGCACAAGCTGTGATAAAAATGTATAGTGTATGTTTAATTAAAAATGATTACAATAAAAGAAACATTGTTATTAGTCCCTTTCAAACTATCCCCCCTTGCTTTAAATACACTTATCCCATCACTTGTCCCTTTCTGAGGCAGCTCTGGAAGTCTTCTTTCATGAATGTCTTTAACTGGAATGTTGTAACTGCCTTAGTGTCCTGAATTGTTGTGAAATATTTACCTTTCACAGTCATTTTGAATTTTTGGAGGAGCCGGAAGTCACAGGAAGCCTGCACCAGGGCCTGAATTTTTATGATCCCGCCTTTCTATGGGAGGGCACTGGGGGGCAGCATTTACTGTGCTTTGATCATACCTTGTCACTCCACGAGGGAGGACTTCTAGAACTGCTTAGAATGTGGCAAGAATGTGATAAGTGCATTAGAAGTCAGGGGGAATATTTTGAGAGGAATTGATGAAATTTGTCTTTTACTATAAAAGTTTGAAGATTCACCTCATGTTTGGATTGCATTTTACATTTTTTCCAAGTTATATGAATGTCCAGAAGTTGGCAGTTGCTGGTTTTCGCAGGATATGCTCTGCTCATTTGTGTACCTATTATTGTGTCCCTGGCCAAAGGCCTGGCTCTGGGACTCCCAGCAGACCAAACTGACCACTTGCTCCTAAACATCCAGACGGCATGGACATTAATGGTGAAACCGGAAGGAATTCCTTTCACTGTGCCCAGTGGGGCAGCACCCTGAGCAATGCCCCTGAGGTGCTAGCAACGGTTTCACAATTGCATGGACCACAAAGGATGCGTGCTTAAGTGTGTCGCTACCTAGAAGGTCCATGAGGCTTTTTTTCCAGTTTCTTGGTGTCCTGACCAAAGAACTGGACAGGACACACAGAAAAGGCAGTGAAAGTACACATTTATGGCAGACAAATAAAAGTATGCCCTGCAGAGTGAAAGTGGGCTGGTGAAAAGACTCACAGCAGCGCCAAGGATGAGATACAGAGGTCTTTTTAAAAAAAAATCTAAATTCCTAAGTTATCTCTCTTTCCTGCTTAGTTTAGTAGGGATAGTCACCCTACTAAACACCCAGGTGACATCATACCATGTCTGAACTGTCCTGTCAAAAAACTGATTTGTCTTCCTGTTAACATGTAAATGAAGGATTAGGAATGGAGTCTTTTGATTGGTTGTACCCACATGCAAATGTAAGATTGAAAAGAGCATCTTCCCATTGGCCCCATGAACAGTACCAGATTCAAATGATTAAAATATTAAAAATAGCAAGATTTGGATTGGGCCAAAATAGCTTTTTTTAAAATTAGTTCTCTGTGTAACGATGATGGCGAGATTGTATTGGGAGTATCCTCACCTTCTTGCCCTGTCTTATGTTGACCTGGTTAAGCTGTGGTCATTGTCTCAGGTCTGGTAATACAGGACCCTGCTGGTGTGAGGGGATCACTTCTACGAGAGGGGTTGCTGCTAGTTCTTGTCATTGGGTGTTTGCCTGCAGGGCTCCCTGGTCCTAGAATGTGAGTTACACTGAGGAGGAGAATTGACTGAAGGAAACAGAGGATCAAAGCGGAATTATTTGAGCAATGGCTGGGTCCACCTTAAGGCTTAGGGCATTGAGTGGAGATTTGTGATTACCACTCCAGGGCTCAGGACATGGAAGAATCTGTTGACATGATGTTTCTGTGAATCCTGAAAAGTCTTAGTTATCTTACCTGAAGTCGTCAGCCTTGAATGGGAGCAGGAGAGTTTAGGTGAATTGATGGTTAATTTACCTTGCATTGCAATTTTTTCACAGACATTTCTTAAATGATTAACATGTTTGCATGAACAGAAATGTGACCCAAAGTTGAAGGCAGCAGTGGCAACAGATGCTATATGAAGGCAGAGACGACCAGCTTTGGGTCCTGCTTTTCAGTCTCTCATTGGATATTTTTAGGTGCAAGTGAAGAGTCAGTGCTTTCAGCAAAAGCAGCCTTTGAGTTCCTGAAATGAAAACCAGGCAACCATTTTCATCATTACCCACACACTAGAGGTGTTGTACAGCAAAGTTCTTGGATGCTAAAAATATACATTGCTGAGCTGCATGGCCTCAAAAATTAGTGAAGTCAACTAAACGAGTCAACTAAAAGCAAGCAAAACTTGAGTTTATTTAGGGTTTTCCCTTGGTCACATTCCAAGTTCCATCTTCCTTTCAGTTTTCTGGGGAGGAAGGTGAGGCTGAGGGGAAGACGAGGAAGGGGAGAGGTGAGGACAGAGGGGAGGGGAACATTGGATCCCCTGGTGGTACCCCTAGCATCGCCCTTATAGCTCTTCTCCTTGTCACATGGGATGGAGCTGTGACCATGTTTGCAGGTCTTCGCCTGTCCCAGAAGGTCTCAGGGTGGTGGGTTCAGAGAGACGCAGGATGGAGTATCCAGGAACACGGTTGCAGGTTCCAGTTCATGGAAATCCAGCTGATCACCCAAGGTACCCCAGGGGCCCTCCTCACCCTTGACCTGTCATTGATATTGGAAAGCTTGAAGATAAAGAAAGTCCACAGGCAGCCAATAATGTAAAGCAGCCTTCTGCAGCTGGCACAGAACAGCTGTCCCCACAGCTGCCAGCCTCATCCCTTTCCTTCTATTGCTCCTTCACAAGATGACAGAGAGCCAGGTGGTGAAACACCAGCTGAGCACTCTTCTAGGCACCACACAGAGCAATGTTTGTGAAACCCAACTTCCCAGGCACCTTCACAGCCAAAAGGGTGACCTAAACCGTTGTATGACTGTGCCAACGTAAGCCAAAAAATGTACCCACGCATGAACTCACCAAAACAAATGTCTAATCAGTAAAGTGAAGACTGTCCAAGGTGGAAACTTCACAGTGTTTACCGTTACACTTTGAGAAAGTAATAGCTGCAAAAGAAAAATGTCAGCAAATATTCCCAGCAACCTGTGATCTCAGAGATGCCTGCACAGAATACAGGAAAGAGTCTTTAACCACTAGACATACATCTTTTCCCTCCAGATTTTTACCGTTTTAATAATATGGATTGAAAGAAGAAATACTTTCATCACATAGGGAGAACCCCAACCAAAGAAATATATAATAATATTTTCTCTCCTCTCTTTCTTGTTCATTTTGATTGCCAGTGCTAAATTTCCAAGTATGATATAAAAATAATTTTTATGCCCTTATTTGTTTCTAGGACGTGGCAAGGACAGTATTTGTTGTTTTTTACATGACTCTCTTTGGAGATGTGTGGTAAGAAATTCCTCAAAAATAAAATTTTTACCCTTCAGAGGAAAAACAAAAACCATTAGAGAGAAAATACAGTTAAAAATATAGAATCGAGTAACAAGAACTTAGGAGAATGTGAAATGTTTTCAACAAATTTAATATATAGGAAATCAGAATGTGGACTGAAAGAAATATATTTTTAAAAATATACTTCCAAGTTCTTGAATGATCTATATTTCAAAATTTAAGAGACCTAGCAAGTGCTAAAAAAATCTAAATGACAAGATGACCCCACATAGTAGCATCTAACAAAACACAGTTAACTAAAGTTAAAATGAAAAGTCACAAACAGGCAGAAAAAATAATACAGAAAAACAATGACCCAGAAGACTCTCGATTTGTCAAAAATCACAGAGACAAAATGATAGTGGATGCCATCTTTATTTTTTTTTTATTTTTATTTGAAAGAGAATAAAACAAAAGAGGGCAGTACAGAGCAGATCGGAACAGGACAACATAGGCAACACAGTACTTTACATTAAGTCAACTGGACATCAACAGTATCTAACGCCATATCTCTAACTCTGCTATAGTTGAGCATAGTTTCAATTACAATAATATCAAACATAACACAATAGTATAAAGTCATGCATATAGTGAAAGAATTCCAGGGCTTTCTGAACTGAATAACAGAAAATGATCAATGA
>PVJX010045727.1:0-12603 GCA_004027295.1 Dolichotis patagonum | reverse complement strand
ATTTGCATTACTCTAATGATGAATGATGCTGAACATTTTTTCATGTATTTATATATTATTTATATTTCTTCATCTGAGAAATGTGTGTTCATCTCAAATGCCCATTTTTGGATCGGGCCTTTGAATTGTGGGCATCTGATGTTTTAATTCTTTACAAATGGTAGACAGAAGTCTTTTGTCTAAGGGATAGTTCAATAAGATTTTTTCCCAATGTGTATATTTTCTTTTCACTATGCTGGAGATTTCTTTTGACATGCAGAAACTCATTAATAAGACATGATCCTAGTTATTGATTCTGGGAAGTATTTCCCATGTGGTTTGATTTTTGTTCATTCATTCTGTACCTACCCCTACGTCTTCAAGATTTTAACCTACATTGTCTTCGAACATATTTAGTGTTTCTGTTTTAATATTTAGATCTTTGATCCTTTTAGACTTTAGTTTAGTACATGGTGATATGCATGGGTTTAGTATTAGTCTCTGCCATATGGATAGCCAATTTTTCCAGCACCATTTTTTGAAGAGACTGTCATTCTTCCATCGAACATGTTTGGCACCTTTATCAAAAATAAGGTGGTTGACTGGGTTTGTGTTTGTGGTTGTATCTTCCTATCTATTCCCTTGATCTTCAGGTCTGTTTTTATTCCAATACCATGTTGATTTTATTACTGTATCTTTGTAGTAAAATTTCAAATCAGGGATTTTGATGCCTCCTGCCTTGCCTTTGCTGCTTAGAATTGCCTTTGCTATTCTATGTCTCTTCTGGCTCCAGATGAATTTAGGAGTGATTTCCAATCAGTTTTTGCAAGATTGTGCATAAACAACTACAAATAGAAAAGTTAACTGACTTCACTTCAGTAGAGCCATTTTCTTCAAGATTCCTCTCCCAATTTGGCTGTCTGTGCCAACCTACATGTCATGGCTGAAGCATCCCTATGAAATTTCATGTACTTTCCTATGCATTTTTTAAATTTTTATTTTGAAAAGAACAAAACCGAATGAGAAAGGACACAAAATGGAGTCATTGAGAACAAAAGGATGGTCAAAGCAAATGATTAAAACCACAATACAAGGTGATCTACAATGGTTACTATGATGTCTAATATTATGTTCAATAGAATTGTCTGTATCATCAGGCATAGTAACATTGAACATAGCAGGACAGAACAGAACAGTATCAATAAATACAACACATTACAGACATTATAGGACTTCAAAATCAGGTAATAGTCAAACCAGAGTGGGTATCCTATTGAAACTTATCATCTTCAGAGTTGTTGCCTATACTCTCAGACTTGATACTATGAAAAGTAACAAATTGAGGTAAAATCAATCAAGACAAGAGAGCAATCAAACAATTCAGATTCAAATAAGATCAGTCATAATAAGAAAGTTTAAGTAATACAGAGCTTCAGATTAAGTTAATAAGAAATCACGGATGGTTACCATACTGTATCCTGCTATTTTGGAATAGCTGTCTGTGTCTTTCACACTAGTACAAGTAGACAGACTGGAAGAGAATATAAACGAACTAAACAGAGCTATGAGAATAATGTGGGCTTTAAAACATGATAGACTGTAAAAATTTTACTCTGCCTTCCTTTTTTAGACATTTCCTCCCCTTTCACTTTCACAGAGGTCATTATACATTTTGGTTCCCAGTAACTCCTTTAGTTTTTAGATTTGGGAGGCACTCTGTTATTTACCAAAGAGGTTCTGAAACTTTGTACCCCAGAATTTGTTCTTTAGTTGTATTCCTTTATTTAAAATATGTCAAAGTTTTCCTTCCTTTTACCTGCAGAAAAGTGTCATATCTTTCCAATCTATCTGAAGCCGGTGGATGAACTAACACTATTTATCTCTGGTTCCCAGTCACATTGAGCACTATTTTCTCATCTGTGACTTTCAGTCCATAAACCCTCTTTCAGGTTGATTATATTTCCTACGCAGAGCATCTTGATGGACCTTATCTCCTGACCTACACTGCCTGTGTTACTTTTTGTTAGTGTATCAAGGCCAGCTATGTTAGAGACTATGGCCAATCTTCTCAGCCTCATCTCTGCTATGCTATTATGCTGTCTTTGGTTGTCTACTTTTGTCCTTCATTCCACTGTCTACTCCCTTCACTGAGGCCTCTCTGCCCCAGTTCCTGATACCCAGGTGTTTTTTTTTTTTTGTCTCTATCTAGAATGTCCTTCGGTATTTTTGTAGAGTTGGATTGGTGGTCACAAATGCACCCAGTTCCTCTTTGTCGTGGAAGCATCTTGTTTCTCCATTAATTTTGAGAGATAGTTTTGCAGGGTGTATCAGTCTTGGTTGGAGGTTATTTTCTATCAAGGCTGGGAGTACTTTGCTGTAAGATCTTCTTGATTTGATGGTTTGTGTCGAGAAGTCTGTTGTCATTCTGCTGAGTTTCTTTTTTATAGGTGATCTGTTTCTTTTCTCTGACAGCTTTTAATATTCTGTCCTTGTGTTGGATTTCTGGAATTTTGATTATTATATGTCTAGGTGTAGATATGTTTTGGTCATAGCTGGGTGGAGTTCTGTGTGCCTCATACATCTGAACAGCATTAACTTTTCCTATGCTTGGGGAAATTTCTTTAATCATTTCTGTGAATAACCTTTGTATTTCATTTGGGTTATCCATGCTTCTTCACTCATGTTTTTTATTCTTAATTTATAAGTCGTCTTGTAGTATTCTAGCATTTTTATTGTTGCTACCTGGTTCATTGTGTGTTTTTTTTAACAATTTATTAAAATTTTATTTAAAGAGAAAAAAGAACATCCAGACAAAACAGAAAAAATGGTAGCAACAATACAGAATTCCAAAGGGAAAAAAAATAAAAGAACCAAAAACAAACAAACAAAAAGACACATTCTGGTTTTTCATGTCCTTTAGTATCTGTCTTATATAGTTTGGTGCTCCTGTGTTTGGTTTATAAATATTTATAATTGTTAGTTCTTCATCTTGAATTTTTCCACTTACGAGTATGTAGTGACCTTCTTTGTCTCTTTTAATCATTTTAGGTTTGAAGTTCACATTGTCTGCATTTTTCTGGGCTCCCGTTGCATGGAATACAGTTTTCCATCCTTTGACTTTTAATCTATGAGTTTCTTTTTTAGTCAGATGGGTTTCTTGTACACAGCATATTGTGGGATCCTGTTTCTTGATCCATTGTCAACCTGTTTCTTTTGATATGTGAATTGGGCCCATTTACATTTATGGATATCACTGATATGTACTGGCTTGTCTTTGCCATGTTACCATTGTTAGTTTCCTGCTTTTCTCTCTTTACTTTCTTGTCCAGCCTGGTGATTTCATTCTTTTGTGGTTTTGGAGATTGTGGTCATTTGTATCTCTACCTAGGTTGTCCTTTAGCACTCCTTCTAAGGTCGGTTTGGTGGATATGAATTTCTTTAGTTGTTCTTTGTCATGGAAGTATCTTGTTTCTCCATTAAATTTCAAAGACAGTTTTGCTGGGTATGTCAGTCTGGGTTGAAAGTTGTTTTCTTTTAGGGCTTGAAATACTTCACTCCAAGCTCGTCTTAACCTGAAGGTTTCTGCTGAGAAGTCTTCTGTGATTCTTATAGGCTTTCCTTGGTAGGTGAGTTGTGTCTTTTCTCTAATGCCTTTTAGTATTCAGTTTTTATGCTGTATGTCTGCAATCTTAATTATTATATGTCTGGGTGTAGGCTTATGTAGGTTATGACTGTGTGGCGTTCTATATGCCTCACTTATTTGTATATCTGGTTTTCCTCCTAGGTTTTCTCTTTTGCTGCTCTGTTGATTTTATAAGTTCTACCCTTTCAAGATTGCTATCGGCAATCCTGTCCTCAAGGTCTGAGATTCTATCCTCAGCTTTATTTAAGTGGCTTTGCAGGCTTTCAATACAATTTTTTGCTTCTTGCATATCTCTTTCAATTCATTTCATAGATTCTGCTTGCTTTCTGCATTGTTCATTCAAAGTTTCAATCAATTTCCCATGCTCTTGTAGTTTCTTATCTATTTCTTCTCTAGCTATGTTGAGCAGCTCATTTACTAAGGTTGTTACTTTTGTCTTTACATAATACATTATTTCTAATTTGAGTTCCTCCTTAGCCTCATGGATTTGTTACTTTACTTCATTTGCTACCTTTTCAGAGATTTCTGGTGTAAGAATTTTAGGGTCCTCTATTTCATTATCACCTGCACTTGCCCATGATGGACTACATGTTTGGGATTGCATTTTTCCTTTTCGTTTAGGTATTTTCACTTTTTGGGTGAATTTCTGGTCTTTCTACTCCAACAGTCACAAGTTTCTGTAGTGTGTGTTTCAGGGTTCTACTGTGTGGTTGATGTTTGTCAAATTTCTGGGTACCACAATGAAGAGGAGATCCAGTCTCCTGAATTCCTCCTACCATGCCTGTTGGGTGAGTCCTATATTCTTTCTGGGCTAAGTAGCCCAGAAGTATTGATGTAGGACAACTCTTAGTTCCTGCTGTTGTTATATCTTCAGCTTTTTGCAGGTCACCAGGTCTCCCTGGCTATAGTGTTTTTGTCAGCTGAGGCCCTACTGTGTCACTGGGGGTCTCATAAGTTCTTTTAATTTCCTCTAAATTTGGGCAGGGCAATATTGGCACACTCTTCAACCTGTCTGATGTTCTCTGTTTGGGGGAGGGGATTACCTACTCTCTTGCCTGGTTAGCCAATGTCTTACTCTTGGAGGGAGTTTCTCTTCTGTCTCTATTTGCTCACTGCAGACCTCTATTTTTGGGGTCAAACTCACCACACTGGCTGGAGCCTGATGAAGTCTTCTGTTTGGGTGAGGGGTTCTTGAGCCTCTCATCGAGCCAGCATGGTAGTACACTGTAGTCCAATGTTCCCGGTGGAAGGACAGTTCAGCAGCTGTGGTCCCAGGCAACTCAAGCCTGTGGCAGACTTCCTAGATATTCCTGGAGGAGTGTTGGGTCCTGCAGCGTCAGACCCAGAGAGCTCTGGCCTTCAGGGACTGGTCCCACCAATGTTCTCTGTGGGTGAAGGGTGGGCCTATCCCTCCTGAGCTGCCCAAGCCCCCAGCTGCCAGTCCTGTGATGTTCGCAGTCCTGAACAGGCCCAGCTCTGAGCTGCTGGGCTGGCAATGTTTCCTGCAGTGGAAGGGCAGGCCTAGCTCTCCTGAGCAGCCCAGCCTCTCAGTTGCCTGTCCTGGGGTGCTCCCAGTCCAGAATAGGCCCTGCTCTCAGCTTCGGATCCTGTGATGCTCCCCCCTTGTGTTTTTAAATGGTCTTTCCTTTCGTGATCTCACATTGCAAACCTGTCTTCAAGTTTTGATAGTTTATCATTAGTTTCTTTGAGTATTTTTGCCAGCTCTCAATGGAGATTTTTAGTTTCCTGGTAATCTCTTTGAATCTGTTTCATGTGTTCTAGATTTTGTTTATATCCGTCATTGAAGGTTTTTCTGTGCTCGTCTATTTTTCCATCTGTGTCTTTTTGAGAAGTGTTTGGCAATTTTTTATTAATCTTCTTATATCTTACTTTACTTGAATTATTATTTCTGTTTTGAGTTCTTCTATAATGTCATGAGGATATTTCTTTATGACTGCTGATGTTGTTTCCTTTATTGCATGTTTGCTGGCCTCGATCTCCTCTGTGTTTACCTCTCCTGGACCCATATTCCCTGAGTTGGCAGCTGAAGATTTTTTTCTTGTTTCTTTCCCTTGTCATGTTTCTGTTTTTTTTTTTTTTTCAGATAGGCATACAGTAGCAGTCTCTGACCCTTAATGTATTGGATAGAGTTACTCTGAAGCATGCTGGCTAGGGATTGCTGCCTTCTCCAGTTTGCTGGTGATTATTGAGCTGTAATCAGGGGCAGTGCAGCCTGTCCACTCCCTGCAACGTACTCATCCTCTAGTGGTCTTCAGCACTTTATTGTGTGCCCTCCAGATGCATTGTGTTTTTGACAACTTTGGGGGCAAATTCACCCTGGCTATTGGGTCCCGCTGAGGCTCAGGACCCAGTCCAAGCTGTGTCCAAGAATCTGCTTCTGGCCAACAGCAGTCAACTTAAGCCCTTGCAGTTCTGAGATTGGGCCCTCTGTGCCTGATTCCAAGATGTTGCACAGCCAGCCTCCCTTTACTGTGGAAGGTCCAAATTCGAAGTACTCACTTGCAGGCCACTGCAGCTCTCCAGGCCAGTTCCATTGTCCTTTTTGATGCATCCTCCCATGAGGTCCTCATGCTCACCAACCTCTGAATTCAGTCACACCGACTCTGGCAAGAGGGCCAAGACCGTAAGACGGTCTGACTATCATGAGTGTACTGAGATCGCAAACCAGCTTGGCTCCAGTGAGAGTGTCCTGACCACAAGTCATACTGGCCCTGTTGAGTGTGGGTCTGGCGTCAGCCTTCTGTCTGTTGCTGGCCTTCTGTCCATGTTTTTCTTTTTTTTTTCTTTTCTTTTTCCTTTGCCTTAGTTTACGCCTGGGTCATGAGAATCCCTCTTTTCATCTGGTCTTCTTCATGCTGTAAAATTCTAGCATCTGTGCTGTTTCTCACAGAGAGTTTCTTTACCTTACTACTTACCTTTCCACTATCTTGCTACTATACCTACTCCCATGCCTTTCAATAAATTAAATAAAAACATATAGAAAGCTGCTACTACCATAAGACTAAATGGAGATATAAACCAGTAAAGAAGATAATACCAAAATGAGAAGAGGAAACCCATTGTTTAAAGACTAAAGAAAGCAAACTATTTGTGAAAGAGTGGATAAAGAATAATGACATCAAAGGAAAAGGAAGAGATTGGTGGCAGAGAAAGGAGCAAGAGTACTAAGTGGACAAGCAAGATGACAGTTTAGGACTCTATCCAATTTCCCTGTATTGGAACATCACCTTGAGCAAATATGCACACATTCTCAAAAAACCAGAAATCTTCATAAGAGCAAATGAAACTAGGAAAAAGACCATAGTATGTGGTTAAAGCTATTTTTATTTAATAGAAAATAAAACAAAGAGATCAGAGCAAAAGCAAATCAGAACAAAACAATGCAAGCAACACAACACTTCACAGCAATACAACTGGATATCAACAGTAGCCAACATAACGTCCCTTTCCTTTGACATAGCCGAGCATACTTTCACACACAATAGCATCAAATATAACAGAATAGTATAAAACCATTCAAGACAATGAAAGTATCACAGAACATTCAAAATCAAATAACCAGTAATGAACAATGGCTACTATTATATCTCATGTTCATCAAAAATTTTGTTCGTACCATCACATATATTGAAATCCAATAACACACAACATTGTAGGACCAATGTAAACAGGGGAACAAAAGCATGGTAGGACTTCATAGCAAGATGATATTAAATCATCAATGGCTTCCATAATATCTTGTTTTCTTCAAAGTAGCCATTTATATAATCACACATAATAAAATCAAACAAAACAGAATAAAACCATTCCAATGAATGAATTAAAATTTTATAAGACTTCAAAGCAATATAATGGGGAGCCATTATCACCATCAAATCTTATATACACTTACCAATTCTTACACTAGGGAGACTACATGGTAGTTATACATATGAGTTTGATTTATTTCACTTATGAGCATGATCTCAATTTGTGTCCATTTAAAAATATCTTAATGTAATCATTCTTTATAGTTGAGAAGCACCCCATTGTATAAAAATATCATATCTTTTCATCAATTCCTCAGTTGATGGACACTTAGGTTGCTTCCAAATCTGGCTATCACAAATTGTGCTGTTATAAATATAGGTGCATATACATCACTGTGATATGATGATTTCCATTCTTTTTTGAATATGCCCAGATGGGGAATAGCTGGGTCCATTGGGACTTCCAATCCCAGTTTTTAAGGAATCTCCAGACACCTCTACAGTGGTTGCACCAGGCTGCACTCCCACCAACAGTGCAGAAGTATTCCTTTTTCCCTGCAGCCTCTCCAGCATATGATGTTGGTAGTTTTGTTTATCCTGGCCATTCTCTCTGAATTGAGATGGAATATCAGTGTGATTTCAATTAACATTTCTCTAATGAGGAATGATGCTGAACACTTTTTCATGTATTTATTTATCATTTGTATTTCTTTGTCTGAGAAATATGTGAGCATCTCAGATGCCCATTGCTGGATGGGGTCTTTGAATTTTGGGCATCTGAGTTTTTTTTTTCTAATTCTTTAAATGTTATAGCAGAAGTCTTTTTTCCAAGGGACAGTTCACTAAGATTTTTTTCCAATGTGTGCTTTTATTTTCACTATTCCAGAGATTTCTTTCAAAATGCAGAAACTCTTTAATAAGACATGATCGCAGTTATTGATTCTGGGAAGTATTTCCCTTGTGGTTTGATTCTTGTTCAGGAATTCTGTACCTGCCCCAACATCTTCAATATTTTTACCTACTTTGTCTTCCTACAGATTTAATGTTTGTTTTAATATTTAAATCTTTGATCCATTTAGACTTTAGTTTAAAACATGGTGATGTGCATGGGTCTATGTTTAATTTTTGGCATATGGATAGCCAATTTTTCAAGCACCATTTTTAAGGAGACTATCTTTCTTCCAGGGGACATGTTTGGCCCCTTTATCAAAGATACAATGGCTGAGTGTTTGTAATCATAGTTGTATCTTCTAATATATTACATTGATCATTAGGCCTAGTTATCCTACTCTACCATGTTGATTTTATTACTGTAGCTTTGTAGTATAACTTCAAGTCAGGGATTGTGATGCCTCCTGCTTCATCTTTGCTGCTTAGAGTTGCCTTTGCTACTCTAGGTCTCTTCTGGTTCCAGATCAATTTCAGGAGTGATTTCTGTAGATCTGTGAGTTATGCTAGTCGTATCTTGATTGGGATTGCACAAAATCTGTATAACAATATTGGGAGAGTGGCCATCTTCTCAATATTTGTTCTTCCTATCCATGAACAAGGGATGTCTTTACATTTTATGAGGTCCTCTTCCGTTGCTTTTTAAAAGGTATCATACTGTTCCCTGAAAAGGTCTCTTGCTTCTTTCATCAGACTGATTCCTAGGTATTTCATTTTTTGGATGCTATTGTGAAGGTTTGGATTCTATTATTTCACTTTCATTGATTTTGCTGTACAGGAATGCTTTGGATTTTTGAGAGTTGACTTTGTATACAGTTACATTAGTAAAGTAATTTATTATATTTAATAGTCTTTCAATGGAGTTTTGGGGGGTCTTGTATGTAGAGTAACATGTCATCTGCAAATAATGATAATTTAACTTCTTTTCCTATCTTTACTCCTTTTGTTTCTCTCTCTTTTATAATGGCTCTGGCTAGTATTCCCAGTACTATGTTGAATAGGAGTGGTGACAATGGACATCCTTGCCTTGTGCCTCATTTTAGCATAAAAGCTTTCAGGTTTGGCCTTTTAATTATGCTGGTTGTTGGTTTTTCATAGATACATTTTATCATATTAAGGAAAGACCATCTATTCCAATTCTCTGTAAGGTTCCTATTGTGAATAAGTGTTGGACATTATCAAAAACTTTTTCTGCCCCTATACAAATGATCATGTGATTCTTATTTGTGGCTCTATTGATATGGTCGATTATATTTATTGATTTATGTATGTTGAACCACCCTGCATTTCTGAGATGAATCCCACTTGGTCATGCTGTATAATCTGCTTGATGATTTGTTGCATTAGGTTTGCCAATATTTTATTGAGAATTTTTACATCGATGTTCATTAGGGAGATTGGTCGATAGTTCTCTTTTTTAGTTGGGCCTTTATCAGGTTTTGCTTCTACACTAATATTTGCTTCCAGAAATGAGTTAGGAAGAATTACTTCCCTTTGAATTTCATGGAAGAGTTTGAGGAGTGTCAGCATTAAGTCTGCTTTGAATTTCTTGTAGAATTCTGCAGGAAATCTATCTGGGTCCTGGCTCTTCTTTGTTGGTTAAGATTTAATTACATTTTTGTTTTCATTAATAGAAATGTGGTTATTCAGTTTTTTTCATATTCTTGATCCAACTTTGGTATTTCATAGGTTTCTAGGAATTTGTCCATTTCTTCTGTGATATCGAACCTATGGGAGTAGAGCTTTTCATAATAGGTGGTGATGAACATCTGTGTTTCCACAAAGACTGTAGTGATTTCATACTTTGTACTCTTTATTGCATGAATTTGAGTTTTTTCTTTCCTTTTAAGCATAAGGTTGGCTAGTGGCTTACCAAATTTATTTATTCTTTCAAAGAACCAACTCTTTGACTCATTTATTCTTTGTATTGTTTTCTTAGTCGCCATTGCATTGATTTCTGCTCTGATCTTTTACAATTTATTCCCTTCCTTTGGCTTTGGACCTGACTAGCTCTTATTTTTCTAGTTTTTTGAGGTAGAGCATCACGTTGTTTGTTTGTGTTTGTTCAGTTTTCCTGATGTGGGACTCCATTGCAATAAATTTTCCTCTGGGGACTGCTTTCATTGCATCCCGTAGATTCCGGTAAGTTGTATTTGTATTTTCATTTCTTGTAGATATTGCTGAATTACTTCTGTGACTCACTGATTACTCAGGGTTGTATTATTCAATTTTCATTTCTTTGTGGGGTTTTTGCAGTTTCTTCTGTCATTAATTTCTAGTTCAATTATGCTATGATCCAATATCCTGCATGGCACAATTTCAATAGTTTTGCATTTACTTTAGTATTGTTTTGGGGCTATTATATGGTCTATTTTGGATAATGTTCCATGTACTGCTGAGAAGAATGTATATTCTGATGTTGTTGTGTAGAGCAATGTGTATAGATCTTTCAGGTCTGTTTATTCATATGTGTGATTTGGGTCTGTTATTTCTTTGCTGATTTTCTGCCTGGTTGATTTATCTCTTTCTGTCAATGGCATGTTAAGTTCTCCTGTTATAATTGTGCTATTGCTTATTTGATTTTTCATTACTATTAATACTTGTTTTGAATAATTGAGTGCTCCCAAATTTGGTGTATATATATTTAAGGTTGTTATCGCTTCCTCTTCTAGTTCTCCCCTAACTAGTATGTAGTGACCTTCTTTATCTCTTCAGATCATTCTTGTTGTGAAGTTCACATTGTCTGCAAACAGAATTAGCTACCCCTTGTTGTTTTGAGGTCCTATTGCATGAAGTATTCTTTTCCATCCTTTGACTTTCAGTCTATGAGTTTCCTTTTGGTTTACATGGTTTTATTATAGAAAGTATATGGTTGGATGATGCTTCTTGATCCATTCTTCCTGTCAGTTATATTTAATTGATGAATTCCAGCCATTTATATTAATGGTTATTACTGTTATATATTGCTTTATTTTTGACATGTTATCTTTCTGCTGTTGCTTTTTTATCTTTCCACTCTATTAAATTGTCCACTTTGTGTAGTGCTTTTATTTGTATGTCTATCTAGAATGTCTTTCAGTATTCTTTGCAGGCTTGTTTTGGTGATCATGAAATTCTTCAGCTGTTGTTTGTCATGGAATTATCCTATTTATCCATCCATTTTGAAGGACAGTTTTTCAGGGTACATCAGTTTTCGATGGAAGTCGTTTTCCTTTAGGATCTGAAATACTTCACTCCATGCTCTTCTTGACCTCACTTTTTGTGTTGAGGAGTCTGCTGTGATTCTGATAGGTTTTCCTTTATACAAGATTTGTCTCTTCTCTCTAACGGGTTTTAATATTCTGTTCTTATGGTGGATTTCTGGAATGTTGATCATTATGTATCCTATTATAGTTTTATTATTGTTACAGCTATTTGGAGTTCTGTATGCTTCACTAATCTGTATGTCAGTTTCCATTCACATGTTTGGGAAATTTTCTGCTATTGGTTCTGTAAATACTTGCTTGATGTCATTTGTGTTGTCCCCTTCTTTTTCATTTATCCTTATCAATATTATGGTTTTTTTTGCATCATCTTGCAACTCTTGAAATGTTATTTCCTGATTCCTTGTCATTTTTGAAAGATATTTCCTTCACTGTAAACTAGCTCCAATCTTACCTTTGAGGTCTGAAATTCTATCTTCCCTTTTGTTGAGGCCATTTTACCAAATTTCAAGGGAATTCTTGATTTCCTGCATATATGTTTGAGTCTGCTTCATGCATTCTATCTGTTTTTTTTATGTAGTTCCTTTAGGGTTTCCATGTTTTTTACATTGTTCCTTTGGTTTTTTACCTATGTCATTTTTAGATGTGTGCTTAGTATTTCTTTCATTACATTTATCATATCTTCTTATACCTGGGAGACTATTTCCAATTTGAGTTCTTTTATACCTTCCTGGAGTTCTTTCTTTATTTCAGTTGGTATCATTTCAGGTATTTCTCGTGTATGGCTTATACTTTCTTCTATGTGTATGGCTACTAGGTTTCCTTAGGATGAATTGGAGTTCTGAGATTGCATTTTGGACTTTCTTTTTGGCATTTTCCTATATTTCCAGGTTTCTAGTGAAGTTTTAAAGCTTATCACAGTCATGCTGGAAATGACTTCACACTCCCTCCATTCCCCAGGACTGATTGGATGTCCCTGGGGGTGGCCCATTCTGCACCACAGGTACCTCCTGTGCATCCTCTGCTGGTGTAGGACTCTGGGTAGGGTCTTAAGCACTGG
>PVJX010045726.1:0-12604 GCA_004027295.1 Dolichotis patagonum | reverse complement strand
ATTTGAAAGAGAATAAAACAAAAGGGGGCAGTACAGAGCAGATCAGAACAGGACAACATAGGCAACACAGTACTTTACATTAAGACAACTGGACATCAACAGTAGCTAACACCATATCTCCTACTCTGCTATAGTTGAGCATAGTTTCAAATACAATAATATCAAACATAACACAATAGTATAAAGCCATGCATAGAGTGAAAGAATTACAGGGCTTTCTGAACCGAATAACAGAAAATGATCAATGGCTACTATAATATCTCATTTTCGATAAAAAAAAAATTTTGTTTTTAACTATCATACATATTCAAATTCCAATAAGACACACTGTGATAGATAGAACCAACGGTAGTAGAACAAAAAAAGCATGGTAGGACTTCTAAGAAGGATGATATTAAATCAGCAATAGCTGTCATAATGTTTTCTTCAAAACAGCTGTTCATGTCATCACGTATAATATAGTCAAACAAAACAGGATAAAACCATTCCAACTGATGATTGAAAACTTTGAAAGACTTCAAAGCTATGAGATGGGGACTCATGCTTACCATAAAGTCTTATATACTCTTATCAAATCTCATACTAGGGAGACTATATGGTATTTACCCTTGGACCGGGGATTTAAGCGCCTGCCTGGCAAGCGTGAGGTCATGAGTTCGATCCCCGGTACCAAACAAAAAAAAAAAAAAAAAGCCTGCCTGGTATTTACCCTTGTGAGTTTGGTTTATTTCGCTTAAGAGAATGGTCTCAAGTCGTGTCCATTTATTTATAAATATCTCAATGTGATCATTCTTTATAGCTGAGTAGTACTCCATTGTATAAAAACTTATTTAATGAAGGAAATAGATGGTTTTTGCTGGTCCTAAGAAGTTTCTGGTAAACCTATAGGGTGCTCATTGGTGCAAATTTATGCTAGATAGATTATCAAGATTGTCTTTTCTTGGTGGGCATCACTAGAAGGCTGAGGAGGAAAGGAATATAATGGAGTCTGTGGGCAGTATCTCAAAGCAAGGTATGCTGTCATCTAAAACTCAGGAGATTTTTTTGTAGGAGCATGCATCTTTTAACAAATGGTAAAGACCTATTGGAATTCTGCTATCTGTTTTTTAAAAAGTATAAGAAAGTAGAGATGTTTTAAGAACGAAAGAAATCTCTTGTACATGAAAGAAGGGTCTTATTTTACTGACCTAGTTGTAGCTGGGTGAAATATGAGCCAAACTGTTTGAATTTAACTCTGTTGATACAAACAGGATTATTTCACAGTGTGAAGTAGAAATAAAAATAGACCAAGTAAGTGTCTTTATGTTCCCCAACAAACCAAACTGGTTCAATGCCAACTTTGTCTCCCATACCAGAGTAAGAATCCTGAGCAGAGACATGTTACCCTAAGTAAGGTATTTAGAATTCTCATAAGACACCTAGTTTCTGCCTGTGAACATACACCAGAAGCTTTTACATTTCACGTCTGTTCTTTGTGTTTTTTACAGAACTAGAGGCAAATGCTGCCATAGTCTCTGGACAAAGGTAAGATGATCATTTCTGTGAATTAACATTGACCCTAACATAAGCCTCTGAAAAGTATCAGCTTTCTCAGTCTTTAATCCTCTCCTTACCTTATTTTACTGCACTCTTGCTTAAGTCTGTTTTTCCTGCTCACATAGAGCCACCATGAGTCCTAACCTCTGAGAGGTAACATTTCTCTTAGTAAAATTCAGTGGCTAATTTTTGACCTTTTATGATTGTTCTGAAAACTGAATGAAATAACATCTTCACTCAACTTAGTAAATAATAAATGTTCAATATATAGGAACTGTTTTTCTCAGTGTCATTATTAATAGCCTTTGCAAGCTAAGTGTGGTGGTACATGCCTGTAGTCCCAGTACTCTGGGGTGCTGAGGAAGGAGAATCATCAGTTTAATGGCAATCTGGGCTGCATAGGGAGACTCTGTCTCAAAAGAAAGAGAAGAGAAAAGAAAAGGAAAATGTCCCCAAAATTACCTTCTAATGTATAGCAGTTTGATCATGAAGACAAAAAGCCAGCAGGCAGGGTCTGACTCCAAAGCCCATGATATGTTCTGTTAACTGTGCTGCTCCACATAATCTAATAAAATAAAGAATATTTATGGCTTAAACTCAGCCCCATGAAGAGGAGTGTGATCTTCCAAAAATCATCCCAAAAAGAACTAAAATCATCTTCTCCTGAAGGTATCACTGGCAGGCTGAAAAAGAGGGGGAACATAAGTAAAATTGACAACATTTAAAAGAGTTACCCTCCTGGCACTCAGGAGGTTAAGACAGGATCGCTGCAAGTTCAAAGCCAGCCTGGACTCAAAACTTGCCCCCACAAAAATTACTCATAGTTGTATAGCAGCTTAGCTTGTAAAAATACCTTCACAGTCATTTTTCTGTTAGTCTTGTAAGGAGGTAATAATAACCAGGATTTATTTGAATGCCATTTCTTGCCATTCCTGGACTATAAGCTCTCTAGATATATTATCTCACTTAATAAATTTGAGTAAATTCTGTCTAGTAGATGAGGAATCTATAAAGTTCAGAGAGGTAAACTAAATTGCTCAAGGTCACAGATTTAATAAATGGTTCAGGTGAAATTCAAACCCAGGCCTTCTGACTTCAGAGCCTTTGTATTTGACCCTTGTATTGTGATAGACAAAAATGGAGATTTATAGATCAAGAATTTGGAACATAGAGTTAAATATCATGGCTGGTAAATGTATATCCTGCTTGACCCCTGGTCATCGGATTCCAAGTTCATTGCTTTTCTTGCTGTAGGACTCTGCCTATCTGGTTTTATTTGGATTGAGTTCATATTTTAATTTATTTGCATTTCTCAGCATACCATAATTATTTGTCTAGAGAAAGAAGTCAGTCAGACCAGGAGCACCTTGTAGATAATTTGTTTCTAGAGCTGTGTGATCATAGACCATATAAACATGAGAACAGTATTGCTGTGGCTTTGTTTCACGAGGAAAAAAGAGGTCCCTCCATTAGGAATCTTCCTTCCTCAAGAATCTTTTGACTGTTTTCTGGGCTCCCAGTGAGAAAGCCATCCTTACAGCCTCTTAAAAGGAGGCTTGATTTAGTAATTCCATCCTAGCTCCAGTCTGGCCTCTCTCTGACTTGCTGTGGCTTGTAGTTAGATATGGGACAGCTGTTATATTTGTTAAGGTAATGAACAGTCCAGCCTAATTCTCAGCCATAGTACAACTAGCAATGGATCTTCTGGTACAAGTGAACAGGGAAAGGTATAATTGATAATCAGACCATGTTTTGTGCCCTTAGGGAACTCAGAATCTGGTGGAAGACATGAGATACTGAAATAACATGCTTAGCTGGCATTGTAGCACGTGCTTGTAATCCCAGCACTCTAGGAAACTGAAGAAGGAGATCACAAATTCAAGTCCAACCTATACAATTTAGCAACTTAACAAGACTGTCTCAAAATAAAAAGGCTGGGCCAGGCACAGCAGTACACAGCTATAATCCCAGGATTATAAGAGGCTGAGGCAGGAGGATCTCCATGAGTTTGAGGCCAACCTACAATACATAGTGAGTTCGAGGCCAGCCTGAACTACATAGCAAAAACCTATCTCAAAGAAACAAAAAGTAAATGAAATAAAAGAGCTGGAAAATATAGCTCAATGAGAAAGCATGGGTTCAATCTCCAGTACTGGGGAAACAAACATACTGTACAGTCATGGATGTTCAAATATGCTACACAGATATGAACCCAAAAGACAAAAGAGACAATTCTGCTTTGGGAAATGAAGAATACAAGAGGTGCCCTTTGACCACTTTGTTTTGTTGCATTAGTACTATTTTTCAGTTCCATGCCTTGCAAGCAAATGACCAACCATTTTTCTCCTAATGATTTTAGGTTTTGTTTGTTTGTTTGTTTTGTTTTGTTTTGTTTTTTTGGTACCGGGGATCGAACTCACGACCTTGCACTTGCCAGGCAGCAGGCAGGTGCTTAAGCTACTGAACTAAATCCCCGGCCCTGATTTTAGTATTTTTTAAACTATGAAAGTAGTAACAGTTATTAACTCAAATCACATAATTACAAAGAAAATAACAGTAAACCAGTATTCTTACAATTCAACAATATTAGGCCAGGTGTGGTAGCACACAACTGAAATCCCAGAACTCAGGAAGCTGAGGCAGGAGAATCACCATGAGTTTGAGGGCAGCCTGGGCTATATAATGAATTCAAGGCCAGCCTGATCTACATAGTGAAACCCAGTATCAAAAAGAAAAAGAAAAGAAAAGAAAAAAACGAATTCAGCAGTATTCTCTGTATGTATTTTAGTTTATCATCTTTTAATCCTATTCACAGAATACGTATACAGATAGAGGTATGTCAAGTGTATGTCTACACATCTCATACCTATTCATGTATGTTTGCATATATACTTAACATATATCACATGAAAATAATAGTATTCATAATATTGGTAACTTCTTTCCCACTTAATAACATATGAATGGTTTATACGGTAAAATAATCTTTCACCACATGATTTTTCATGATTGCATATGGATGTACCAAATTTACTTAGCTATGATGTTGGACATGTAGATAATCTGTTTCACTAGTACAAATAAAGTGTGCTGACATCCTTGTGTGGAGCTCTGCCTATTAAAAAAAAAAAAAGATTTGTTGCTTTAGGCACCTAGAAATGGAACTACCAAGACAGAGAATTGTATGACAGTTTCTGAACCTCGTTATTATTGTCATTTTTGACTAGATAATTTTAGAGGACTGTCTTATGCATTATATGCTTATGGTATTCTTCTGGTGCCTGCCTAAGTCATGACAATCAAAACTGTCGCCAAAAGACTGATTTATAGCTCAGTGTTAAGAGTCCAGGCTTGGCATGTTTGAAAAGCAGCATTGAGGTGGGGTCAAAGAGTCCAGACATTGCCAATTGATCTCTAGAGGCAAAATTGCCCCTTACTGAGAGCCGTTGGTTTATATTATATATTTGTTTTGTTTTGTTTTTTGTCTTTTTGAGACAGAGTTTCACTATGCAGTTCAGTCTGGCCTTGAACTGTGTAGCCCAGGGTGGTCTCCAACTCACAGTGATCCTTTTACCTCAACATCCAAGTGCTAAGATTACAGACATGTGCCACCATGCCCAGCCCTATAATTTATATTCCTATCAAGAATATATAAAAATATTTTTGTCCCTGTACCCTTAACAACAATGTCACAAATTTTAAACATTCACTCAGTAAAAAAATGAAGCTTGGGATTCAGGCAGTCAGTATGTTTAACAGTGTACTGTGAATGTACTCCCAAAATGTGGCTTGTAATGTGCCATTATCTGACTATACCTCACAATTTTCTAAATTTTAGATACTGTTTTAAGTTAGCAGCAGTTTTCAAATACATTAAACACCTTTTTCATGGCAGTAAAATTTACAGAATCTAAACTCTGGATTTTTGAAGGGGAATGTTACTACTATAAGAAGATGGGTAAAGTTGTTTTTTGAGGGGGGTGAGTTGTTTATGTCTTTTGGGTTTTTCAGAAAGGGTGTCATGATGTAGTGTAGGTTGGCTTTGAAATCACCTTGTAGCCCAGGGTGGCCATGAACTCACAGCAATCCTCATCCTTAGTACTAGACCACCAATCCTAACTTAGGTGTTGTACCTATTTTTCAACAACTTCAACATCATTATACGTTAATGTTTTATTTTTATTAATGTAACAAACTAGACTCACTTTTAATTTCTCAGTGATATAGAGGATAGTCATGCTATTCTTCCCCAGGGTAGAATGTTTTCTCTGCAGAATGCCTATATTGTTCTTCATCTCCTATTTTATAAATGAATCTGTAACAGTCCCTCACCCTCTTGGAAACTTTGTGCTTCCCTTTGTCAACAGTGAGCCAAAAGAGATAGCTGAAAAGTCTAAAACCCCAAGCCGAAGAAACTCCCGAACTGAAGAGCCAACTGTGGCTTCTGAAAGTGTGGAAAATGGACATCGTAAGCGATCCTCTCGGCCTGCTTCAGCCTCCAGCTCTACTAAAGGTTAGCAATGTGACATGGGTGCTTTTCATGGGTTACATCAGTAACAATAGGGTCTTCATTCCAGCAGTAGGGACTACTTTCCTCCATTATTTTTCTTAAATCTGTCAGATTACTTTGACTTCTACTATTTAGTCTTTCCTTTGTTAGTTCATTTACCTGTATGTTTTCTATATGTACACAAGATTACAAGCATTGCTGGGAGATTAAAAAAAAAGGGAGGGGGGACAAGACAGGTTGATCTTCCTTTTACTCTTCCTTTCTTTCTTCCTTCTTCTGTGATGAGGATTAAACCTAGGGCCTTGAATATGTTAGGCAAATGCTCCCAGCCCTGGTATCACTTTAAATTCATGATCAGCCACTTCAGATAGTTTCTTGGTATAGGGTAGCCATTTCTCTACATTTTTGTGGTCAACTTTTTGTTACTCTCTACTCTTTTCAAACTTCTAACTCCCATTTTTCCTCTTTCTTAGTAAAGACTCTTACCTCTTCACAGAACAAATAGAACTCTCTCAACTGTCCACTACCAAGACATAAATCTCTTAGCGTGATAGCTTCTTTTGTTCCTACATGGACAGGGCAGTTGTCCCTCTCCAAGTCCAAGGGTAATTCCTCTACTTAGTTATGTTTTTTTGTTTGTTTTTGTTTTTTGGGACAGGGTCTTGCTATGTAGCCCAGGATAGCCTCAAACTCATGGAGATCCTTTTGCCTCAGCTTTTGAGTGCTAGATTACAAGCATGCACCAACATGCCCAGTTTCTCTACCTTTGCTTTTGATTCTGTGTTTTCTGACCTGAAGAACCTCACACTAGAAACTTTCCCTTCTCTGTTGACTTGTAATTCCTTTTTTAATTAACTCCTCTCTTACCTTCTGTGACACAGAACTCTCATTTTCTGCTGCTTTTCTGCTCCTTCTCAGTCATCATACCTGGCCAATAGGTGTTGGTTTTTCTCAGACTTTGATCCTGAGCCATCTCTTCTCTTCAACTTATATTTTCCCCTAATTGGTCTTTTTTATATTTCCTCTTTTAATTACAACCTTTTATAGATGACTCAGGAATTTTTATTTCTAGTATAAAACCCTAGAGGTCTTAGACAAGTACTTGCATAACCATAACAGGACCTGACAATCTACATGTCTGAAACCAAACTTGTGATTTTTCACTTTGCTGGTAGGTCTTCTGTCACTGTTTCCCATATCAGTGAATGGCACCACTATCTATCCATTAGGCAAGGCTTCCCTGACAGCTCTCATCCTCATCAAATTGAGTTGCGAAAGCTGCCCACTATATCTTGGGTGGCTCAAAGCCAACCACTTCTTTCCAATTTCACTACTACCTACTATCTTAAAACCTTTCAATGCTTTCCATTAGAATAAAGATTAAAGTATAACAACCTTGACAGGACCCACAAAGATTCTAGGTAGTCTGGACCATGTCATCCTGTCTTACTGTCATCTCACCTCCCTCAGCAACTCAGACATACTGTTCTTATCCCTTTCATGCCAAGGTCTGTCCATACATAGCAGCTATTCTAGGGGACAGGCACTTGGCCCGCTCTTCCTATTTATCTTAGCTCACTGTCACTGCTATGAAGGGTCATCACACCAGGTTCTTCTCTCACATAATGACAGAGCTGTAACTTTATGCTTATTGGTGTGATAAGTAATTAATACACATACACTGTTAAAGCAGGAAATCATGTCTCAGTTTGCTCACCACTGTATCCCTGATCTCTAATACAGAAAAGTGTCAATCAGTAATTACTAAATGGATAGCCATCTATGAAGAATGCTGGGGATTGAATAGTGAAAACAGTCAAGATTTCTGTGTTTCTGTGTTCACCACATTGTAAGATAAACTGATATACTGTATTAAATGTTAGATGCTATGATGATAAAGTTACATGATACTGTCAAAGCATCTAGGTGGGAACTTTATACCTATAACGGGTTAGAGAAGACTTTCTGGAGAAAAATATGTTTAAGCTGAAAAGGAATTGAACCAAGCCATACAGGTTGGATAGACTGTTCTTATCAAGATATCCAGAGTCTCAGATCTGAAAGGACTGCTGCTTCATCCTTTCAGAACATACAATAACTTGAGTAACTGGGATCTTAGTCGAGTAACTGATATGAGCAGGACTGAGAAACAGTCAGATGCCACTGGGATGTCAGATTCTGGTTCACCAACATTGGGCACTAGACACAGACCTGAGGCCTTTGCTGTTACTGATAGCTCATTTTTCTGGGCAGGAATGTCATCATCCCACAGACAAGCCCCTGGGAATAAACTACATGTCTACAAGTTATATATAAGTAAAACAGAGATGTAGAAAGTACCACCACCGTACCCTGGCCTACTGGAGAGTGGGGGGGGGGTGAAGTTGAGGGGCCTTCTTTCCAGGAATACTGTATTTTACAAGTAGAGTCATCTTAAGTAAGCATCATTTTAAGTACCGAAATGAATCTTAACAACTTTCTTCTTGCTCTTGGGGAATCATCTCCCAAGTGAGAACTTGTTTGGAAGGAAGCATGGCTTGCGGTATATTGAAAGATTGAATTTTAAACATGAAAAGGTGCATGGAGTTCTAGGAAAAACCCATTTCCCCTCAACCTGCATATTCTTGCAGCCTCTCACTTTGCCAATAGAAAACGGTCTTCTAGACTATAGAATATAATGTGGGAAAAAAATGTTGGCCTTTAAAGGTGTCAAACACAAGATATTTTAGATCCTTGACCTGAGCCCAGAATCTCAAGGTGTCATTTATAGTATGCACCAGAAGGAATCTAAGGAACAGCGGGGCAGTTAAGAGATGCTCATATTAGAGCCTCATTGCAACAAACTGCCAACCAAGTAAAGATGGAAAACTGGAACCTGTTTTAGAAGGGGATTGGAGCCATGTATGGTGGTGTACTCCTGTAATTCTAGCACTCAGGAGGCTGAGGCAGGAGGATCATTGCAAGTTCAAGACCAGCCTGGGCTACAGAGTGAGCCCAAGGCCAGCCTGAACCACCTAGTGAGACTGTCTCAAAAAGACAAAAAAAGGGGAGGGGGACTAGGAGGTAGGGAATAGGCCTGTACACTTAAATTGATTAATAATCAACCATCCAGGTTCCCTGGACTTGCCCAGAAATTATCCATCCTACCTGCCCCAATTCAGCAATGTAGCAGGCCTTGGCCAGCACAACAAAAGCAGACTGCTCTCACAGAAGGAGCATGGTTAATGTCACTGGTTCCCCCACAATACAAAATCATCAACACTTCTTACTACATAGTATTCATAGCATTCATAGTATTTTTCAGTTTTCAAGTTTTTCATGAAAAACACAGAATTTTATGATTTTTTGTTTGTGCATATATGACCAAAATCTTCAAGTACAAAAAGAACCAACCACTTTTTCCTCTCAAAACTTAAGTGCTCATTCTTCAGGAAGATAGTTCATGTTTTAGGTACCCAGAATTATGTATGTCTCCAAGTTTGAGATGCATATATTACATAATCATTTGGCCAGACTTGTTGGTACACACCTGTAATCCCAGAGGACTGGGACTTGGGAGCTTGAGGCAGAAGGATTGCTACAAGATTGAGAACAGCCTGGGCCACATACGCAAGTTCAAGGCCAGCCTGGGGTACACGAGACCCTGTCTCAAAAAGCGGGGGTGGGGTGGGGTGTTGACACTTGATACTTTTATGATCAGTTTTTGGATATGGGTTCAAATACAGTCACAGTAAGTTATTTTATGAGTTGGTTCACATTTTGGATATAACACAGCAGACCACATAATATGCATATTTACTCTTTAATTTGCACCCACAAACTCTTAACATTTAAAAACCAGGAGAGCTATTGTGCTCATATCTGATTTATCCTGTGAAAGTTAAAAAATGACAGCCTCAGGGCATGAAGCTAATATGGAAATGTATACCTCACCTCCTCCTGTGGCTGGACAGACTTCTGCCATCCTCAGAGACACTCAGCAACTCTTCATGAAAGGTGACAAAACCTGAGAGACATGACAGCTTCCTCTAGGCTAGTTTGCTACATCTTAATGCCTGGATGTGACAGGTATTTTGAAACGACTATTACCACCTTGGAACCAATTTGGTTTTCAACTAGAATTGGGAGGGAATTGAGTTTGTGAACTGAGATACCACTGGATTATTGTGAAAATACAAATGAGCATAATTAGATACATCTTGTGAGTGAAACCCTGAACAATTACTCCCTAAAACTGCACTTTTCATGGCATCATATAGAAACTATCCATGTAAATTTGGAAGGAAATTTTCTACTATAGTATTAATTAGAGCCTTGTCCTATAGATTTGGCCAAATTTGTTTAAGGTCAAAATGAGACAACTAGACTGGGGGGAAAAATCCCCTTATCAAATTACAAATTTAAACATTCTCCAGTGACATGTAGAGTCAGTAGCCTAAAAAACTTAACTAGTTCTTTGCCATTTAGTTGGTTTTAAAACATTCTGATTTACACCACCAAACACTGAACTATTTCAGTATTTGTGAAGGCACTAATCCATGATAATTAAACTGAAGAAATTTTCCTGTGTGTGTTTATACAGTAAGGTATTGATTGTGGGAGAGTTGGGAGTACAGTTATTCAGGTAGGCCAGACAGCCCATAGGAAAAGCGATGACTAAGATCTGATGTACATCTTGACTTTTTGATTTTTTGAGACAGGGTCTCAATGTGTACCCAAGGCTAGCCTTGAGTTCATTATGTAGCCTAGGCTGGCACTGAACTCTCAGTGATCCTCTGTCTTCAGCCTCCAAAGTGCTGTGACTACAGGCCTGTTCCATCACACCCAGCCTTACGTACCCTGACTGTATTTTTAGCCATCCCATCACTCCCCTAAAATCCCTTACCTTAAAGAGATTGCCTGTAGATTCTCTTATTGCATTCAGTAGAGTAGTAAAAGTGGTGCTGTTGTAGAGGGGATATAAATTGAACATAAAAATAAAAACCTAATCTTTTCAGACAGACTTAAAAAGATGTGGAAAGTGATTTTTCCGTCTGACCCAGATGGGTTCCATTTATTCATGGATTGTAACGGAAACTTCAAAACTTAAATCAAAAAAATTTTTTTCCGCATTGAAGTATAAAAGTACATCCTTCAACACAACAATCAGTATCCAGATTTTGGTTTTTTACTTGGTTTTTGCAGTTTCTGGCGCCATTTACTTGTTTCCTCATGGCCTTACTCATTGACTCAACCTTCACCCTCAGGCAGCATGCCATTTCATTGGGTGATTTGAAACAGTGATAGATGGAAATGAGCAAAGCAGGAAGGAGATCCTGATACTGCTTATCTGTCTACTCTCTAGCCCTTTACCTAGCCATGTATCTGTTGTTTGTTCCTTCCTGTGATGACAAGGGAGAATCTTCTAAAGTTAACCTAATTAGTGAATGTTTTCTAAAAATAAATGGTGTCAAGAAAAAAGTTTGTATAGTTTTCTGCAAAATGACAAGTTTGATACATTGAAAATTAAGCCTGAAAATTGAACATAAAGAGTTGATTATAGGGAGTTCCATGAGCTGAAACTCTAACTTAGAATTAAACTAAAGTATGCCATTATTGACATCCTGTCAGATTAACTGTCCCCTGATACAGAAGACTGATGAGTAAATCAGAGACTGATTTTGCCACATGGCACAAGCACTATGACCTGCCAAGTAAGGCTGAAAATTTCAATAACCAAAGACTGAAAATATTGTATTGGTCACCTCAAAAAGTTATGTGGGCCACATTCTTTGCAATTACTATAGCTAATAGGATATCCCCCCTCCTTTTTAGATCTATTTTTTGTTTGTGTTTTGGGGGTTGTTTTGTTTGTTTGTTTGCTTTTGTGTTTTCACAATGCTAGAGATCATATCCAGGGACACTCTTAAAACTAAACTATATCCCCAATGCTTATCTTAAGATAGGGTCTTGCTAGGTTTCCTAGGATGGTCTCAAACTTGCAGTCCTTCTGTGTCAGCCTTCCCAGTAGCTAGGATTACCTTACTAGGGTATACCACCACACCTGGCTGAATCTACATGTTTAAAGGAACCTGAGTTATCAAAATATTATGATCCAAAGAATGAGAAAAATTACTTAAACATTAAACCTAACATGTAGCATCAGAAAATTCTGCCTAGTTTATTGAAATGAATAAATTTGATTCATATTTTTTTATAATTTTATTTAAAGAGGAAAAAACAAAACAGAATAAAGGGTAGCAACCATACAGTATTCCAAGGAAAAAAGGAAAAGTACAACAATAAAACCTAAGAAATTATTACTTGACTAATTACATACTGACTTCTTGGAAATAGTTGTTCAAATTACAAAGTTAAAACATGTAACGTAGACATTCAAACAGTGAGACTGTTAACAGTTCTGCTCCACGATCTGACAAAAACAACAATATGGTCATCCATCTTACCCACTCAAATATACATGCAATTATATCAATAGGGTAAAATTAAATACAACAAAACAGAGCAAAGCGGATCACAAGAAAGCAATGTAAGACATAAATTTCAAAGCTAGACAAT
>PVJX010045725.1:0-12605 GCA_004027295.1 Dolichotis patagonum | reverse complement strand
TATCCCTGGTGCCACCGATACTCTTATTACATATAGTCCTAACTTGTTTAACATCTTCCTGTAGGGAAGTCTGCCAAACTTACCATGAGTATTAATGTACATGCAATATGAAAGCTTGTCCTGGGCAGAGGAACTCTGTCATGGAATTTGGTGAACACACCAAGAGAAACCAACCTGCTGATATCACATAAAACCAAATGCAGAGATCTCCAGACACATCAGCAGAGCCCCATCTATGAGTACTAATTAGAAGTCAGCCTGTGCCACCTTAAGGATTAGTCTGGTATCTCCTTTAACCCTCACAACTCCCCACAGAGAGGCAGGCAGTATTGTATTTACATGCATTTTATGAAGATGGAAACTAAGGACTGGGGACTAAAGGAACTGACCTAAACTGCACAGCCTGTGCTCTTAACTATACTGAACTGTCTAACCCCACAACAATCAAAGTTTTGATTAAAGTATCTAAAAGTCATTGTTTTCTTACCAGCAAAAAGGTTTTAAACCTCAGACAATTCCTTTTCCTTCCAGTCTTTTTCTTTCTAATTGAGAGGGCTCTTGAAGCAAATGGGAAGGAGTAAGGCAGAACAAAAGCTATAAAAGAGTCCATATCCTTTACAGAGATTTCTCTTTGGAGAAAAGATTTTCAGAAAAGACTGAAAAGAGAGGGAGAAAAGCAATTGCTTAAAGATATTTGCAGCAGCATTATTTATGTCAACCTTAAACTGCAAAGAGTTCAAATGCCCTAATATGGGGTTAGCCAAGCACATTATGACACATAAACAATAAAATACTAAGTGGGCTGTTCAAAATGAACAGATTTTGATTAAGGAAGATACATGGAATGTGAAGTTTCAACTATGCTAAATATTTTAAATTCAATAGCCGAGCCGATATTTGATAATTTGCAAACCCTGATAACTGAAATTAATTTCTCCAATTTGTGTTATTAAAATATCTGCTCTATGGTTTCATGAAAATTGGTTTTAAAATAAAGCCAACAATATCCTGGGAAGAGTAAAAAGGTACACAATTCTATATCAGTCTGCTCAAGGAATAGTCCTTTAATCTTTTCTGTTTATTCTATTCTCTGTATTTATGAGCTTTTAAAATCCTTGCTATTTAAACCATAGCACTAAGCTACCAGGATTAAAGACATGGTGAATTTTCCAACAGAATGTACTCCACCTCACATCTGAGGAACAGGTACTTGTACTTTGACAATTTATTCAATTAACCTGTATAAAATAGTGTACCTGAAAATTCATGTTTTAAATTTTGTTCTATTAAAAACACAATAGGAAATTTCCATTCATTTACATAAGGAAAAACTGTCCAGCTGCACTACAGACTTTGTATATAGCCCACTATACTGAGCTTCTACAACTAGGTACAGAACCCATGGCATAGCTAAGGTATAAATTATATTTCCAACATTAATAGGAAGAGCAGTTTACTGAAAATGCTACAATTAATTGTTCTACTTTCTTTGAATGTCTAAAATCAAACATTCTATAAGATATCCTGACAATCAAATGCTAGCAGGCATTAGGAGCAAAATAAGCACTGAAAAACTGCTCAATCTCAGACCAAGATGACCCAAGTCTGGGAAATGGATAGTATGACAGGGGCATCTGTTACCCCAGGAATCTATCTTATGAACCACAAGCTATCCTTAATTTCTTCCATCATCCTTCAAAATATGTTCTAGGATTTCTAGGATCTTTATTTCATCACTATCACTTCTATGACCATGTTACCACCTGAACTGGAAAATTCCAATTGGTCACCTTAAAATACACAAAGCTGGCTTCTTAGATGGGCAAAAATCACAGAAATAACACAAAAGGCAGTGTCTTTATGTTTCTACTTTAAAGCATCAATTTTAATTAAATCATCATACTGATCCACTTTCTCTCTGATCTGTCAAAAAATTTAACTTAGGAATTAAGACACAAGGACCTGCAGATTAATTATGTTTGGATTAATCATCATAATCCTAAAATTTCTCAGAATTTAATGTAATCCAAAGATGAATCATCTCTCCATGATATTGTCAACAGACAAAACTAATACCCTGGAGAGCCAGGACAGAAGTGACACCCTGCTACCTCCCCTTATAAGCTAGCCAGTGCATGGGCAGGGAAAGAACAACAACCCCTCACCCCAGCAACTGGCTGATTTAGAGGAACACCAATGGAGATGATAGCAACTGAAGTAAAGAAACAACCTAAAGCTTGTATTATTTGATTGACTGTGCAAGCCTAAAGCTAGTAGTCTAAGCAACTATTTAGAGGATAACAATATGCAATAAATAGTAATTATGACAGATTTCCTACTGTCTTTTTTTTTAATCCAGTATCAGGTTCTCACTGTTTTGCTTTATTTCATTTTATTGTTCCATTTTATTCCTTTAAAAAAAATACCCCAAGGCCCCCCTCCCCAATTAAAACCCTGACAGTCACAATCTTGCCTGGGATCCTTCTAAAGTTTTCAAGTATTACATTTAATCCTTGCATATAAAGTGATATTTCTTCAGCCAGCTACATTCAACAACACATTTGATGAAATTAACATTCCAGTACAAAGTCTAATGAAATAATAAAATTAAACAGATGTCACCAGCAAAACTTCTGTCATAAATGCACAGCTCCACACAACTCAACTAATATTTATCAAACAACCATTCTGTCCTAGGCAAAGTACTTCTGAGTCAAGTTCTCTGAGGGGAACAAAACTTGACAAAATTAATAAGTTAACAACCCCATGCTAGTTGCTAAACATTACTGAAACAAAACAAATCAAAACTTATCCATTAAATTCAAAAATCTTGGACCTCTTTGAAAGACTTCATTGCACCTTTACTTTCCTAATGCCTAAATGGTCACTTGACCGTTTGGTTCCACATGAACATCCCTAGAAGCAGCATTAATTTATTTATGACACTGGGGACCAGGCAGTGAACAACTTGCTCAGTGCTATTTAATGTACAAGACAGAAATTTATTAAATGGCAATGAAATAATAATTACTAAATGATTCCCCAGTGGCTAAAAAAGTCAGTAATTAAATACCACTTACTGCACTATGATTGTGAGTTATTAAACAGTACTAATGGACCAGGTCATTAGAGGTACCTCCATGTCCTGAAAGGAGCATTTCCATACAACTCACCATGAGCAAACACAGACCCTAGGAAAATCCAGCAATTTTCTGAGAAACGAAAACAAAACAGATGAATTATCACTTAGTACCTAACTCCAGTCAATAACCCTGGTAGTTGGCTGACCAGATGGGCAAGTCCTTTATGCAACATCCTCCCTTGGAAGTCTCTGTAGCCAGAAGTCTGGGCATATCAAAACACCAAACCCACAACAGGCCTGTCTTTCCTTCCAGTCATACCCAAAGTTCTGGTGTACTTTCTCCCATAAATTTTATTTTGTCATTCTGACACATGAACAGAGGACATAAAAATAAGTCACAGTCAAATTACATTAAAATTTTCCATATCTACCCTGAAAACCTTCCAAATATTTCTATGGTCTATCTTAACTCCTTGCATGCAGCTGATTCCCACCTCATAGTCTCATTTTATCCTACACTGAGCTATTAGTTATCCTATCATTTCCTTCTAGTTACTGACCCCAGTCTTTTCAATCAAAGTCCAATATGAAAAGTCTATCTCCTCAAGAAGACGTTACCTGATGAGGAGATAAAATACCAAAAAACTCTCCCATACTACAATGATTACTGATGGGTTTTCTCCCACCAAGCTATAGTTACCTAATCTTGCTTGCTATTGCAGTAGTCTATCTGTGGTCAATCTGAATAATGTCCAGACAAGGACAGCACTGGGCAGCAGAACAAACACTAAAAAAGCTTTTAAAGAAGATACATGATAGCCTTATCATTAGATGAACTCAAAATGTAAAAGAAAGATAAGCAATGAACCAGTGAATGGGTGAAAAGTGTCAAGTGACACCAGAGGATAGAGAAATAAGATCAAGGAGATAAAGTTCAAAGAAGTGGGACAACACGTCATTAATCACATTGATGAGGCAGAATCTTGCAGACTGAAATGCCCCAAGAAAACATTCTAGAAAAGTCAGAGATAGTCACGAAAGCATTGCTTCCTTAGCAACAACACTTGAAGATCACAACTTCAAGAACTCAGCATTTTTAAAAAATCCCTATCAAATTACAAAACAGTATTTGCTACATTTTTACTGCCAAAAAGCTCTCTTTTGTAAAATTTTAGAAATAACATGAAAATATGGAACATGACAAGACTGTCCAAAACAGAGATTTGATAAAGTGCAATTTTAATTACACAACTCCATATAACAATTACTTAAAAATCAAAGTCAAGAAAAGATGCATTCTAGTATCATATAAGGGAAAAATGTAAGCAGGACACAAAATTTTGTTCTTTAAATACTCAAGCTATAAAATTAACTGTTACACTTCCCCTCTAATTAGTTATCCAAACTCTTATTTGAAAAAAGAAAGGAGTGCCTAAAAAGTCTGGAATATTTAATCATTTAAAATAAATCAGAAAAAACAACATTAAGGAAAATCAGTAGGAGACTTTGTTCATCATGGAAATCATCAAAATTCACATGTGAAGAATTTTAGTAGTTCTTGCCACCTTAGAGTAACTGACAAGTATTTATTTGGGGGATTAGTGGCATCACCACATGTACAATGGAAGTAGTTCCTTTCTATTTTGTTATTGTCCTTCTGAAGTATCATATATTTGTATTCTGTAATTTCTCTGTATTTGTTGACAAACCTAGTCACTTCTCTCAATTGTAAGGGTCAATAACATAAACTTGGGGGTTGGACATTTTGTTTATGAAAGAAACCATAAGTGCAAATAGTTTGTATATTGTTCCACCTACTTCTTATTTATGCAGTGATAGAATTTATGAAGCTTCATACTGGAGACTACTGTGCTCTTTAAAAAGCAAATTTAAAGGATATTTTGAAAGAAAAAAACTAGAATTTTAATGAAACCCATGAAATGACCTATATAGACACAAACATAATAAATCAGGAAATTTTTACTTTTTAAAAAATGATACACATTTATGCAGGTAGTTTGTCAATCTGCATGAATATTTAAAATGGTCACACTCTGACTGTAGTTTTAATCCTTTTATTCCATGCAATAATTAGACAAATATAACGCAAAAACAGTTTGGAAATAATGGAAAACAGTCCATTTTCATAACTGGGAAAAAATTCTACCTATAAGAGACCAGCTAAACAAATTATAGCACATCCATACAATGGAATATTCTTCAGATCTCAGGGAGGTACTTCCAAATTTATGACAAAACTGCCACAATCGACTGTAAAGAAAAAAATATTTTATAACATCTCAAATCTAAGACTGTAAATGTGTACACAGATGTGCACGAAAACCATCAAAATATGGGCAACAATTACATCTAGAAAGGCATGGTTTGTAATTTACTTGTACATTTAGGTATGAACTTTTTTTTTTTTTAGGTATGAACTTTCTACAAAGTACTTTTTTTTTTTAACAGAAAGAATCCACAAAATTAAGCTCCCTTTATTTTGAAGAAAAAAGTAATTGATATACTTTTTTAAAAAATAATCTTTATAGAGAGAATTGACAGTCATTGTTTACTCACAAAATGACAATCTGCCACCATGTATCTATCAGGGACTACCAAATGGAAATAGCCTGATGCTCAGCTTGGTGATGTGTCTGCTCTAGGAAGCAGCTCCCAGCATGACTGGATCACTAATCTGGACTGCCTCTGTGCCTTACCACAGGAAGAGCCCCTGGGTAGACACTGGGATTCCACTAGGGACATGTAGCAGGCTTCGACAAAAGTGCCAATTGGCACCTTGATATTTGACATAGGGCCCAGTCTGAGGAGGAAATAGCTATTGAATGAAACGTCACAGAGGGGAGTGAGAGGACAGAAAAGCCAAGATGCCTTGGACCTATTCTACTTTCCATAGATGCAGCCAGTAAGCCAGTAGGAAAGACTGAGTTTGGAGGCAAGATTCCATTCAGGGGCTAAGGGTTCACTGCAGATCCAGAACTGTGTTCTACACTGAGGATAAGGTCTGGAGAAAAGGGAGAAAAGGCCTCTTCCACATGCTCATGCATTCCAAAACTAAGGGCACCAGCAAATAAGACACTAAGCAAAATGGCCACTAAGCTAAATACACATACACAGTACAGAGAAAAGCACACTATCAATAATGGCTCTGGTATAGCAGATCTTTTAAATCTATTGTAACAATTCAAGCAGTAAGGAAAGAGCTGCCTGGTTACTGAATTCCTCCCTCTTCCTGTTCCCTCTCCCCAGCCCTCACCTCTCTCTCCTATCTTAAATAATTCTTGAATAATTCTTAATCCATGCTGAAAATGTGGTTTTGGCCACACAGAGGAACTGCAAAGAGAAAACATGACTAGCCCACAAGCAATAAAAGTCACACTGCATGGACATCAAAAGATGAGTGTTTCTCCTTAAAAAAACAAGAGCAGAAAAAGTAGCAAAGCTCCAATTCAGTTAGGACTTCACTGCTGTATTGATTTTAAAAAAAAAGTTCATTAATTGCTATGACCAAACAAAATGGAGAAAATATAAATTCTTCTAAGACACTAGTCTAAAACTAACAGAACAAGCTACCTCCTTAAGCACAGGACCGTGGTACCTGAGAGCTGACGGGCACCCTGTCCAAAGCTGCACACAGAGAGGCAAGCATTAGAAAGCTGTGCCTGTACAGCCTGATAGTCCAGAGCAGTGCACTGTCCATGTGGGCTGAGGGACAGGAGAGGGCTTTCAACGTAAATTGAGGTCTGGGTCTCAAACTCTGCCCATCCTTAGTCTCTTCATTCTGGCAGACGTAAGTTACTATCAGGCTCCTGAGCCTTCTGCACTAAGCAATTGAGCTGCTGAAGCCTAAGAGGAGCCTAGGAAGTGACACTAACTAAGCTTGTTCTTCCACTCCCTGAGAGACCTGGGGCAATAACTTTCCAGGCAGGGAAAAATAGCCACAGGTGCTGGCCCTGAAGGGGCAAGAGCATGGTGAGTAAGGATCAGAAAGAAAAGCTTTAAGGGAAGAGGAGAGTAAGCACTGAATATTTGTGTTGCAAATAGAAGCCTGAAGCAGACAGGACCAGATAGATTACACTGAGTCAAGTGACTCTTAACACAAAATTTGTCTTTTATTCTACATGTGATAAGAAAAGGCTACAAAATATTAAGGGATTGAATATAGGCTCATTTGCAGTCTAATTTACATTTTTAATAATTCTGGCAGCTGCTGTATATACATATAATGAATCCTGTGGGAGCTCAAACTATACATTTCACTGAAAATCTGTTGTTAAAACTCAGAGCACACTGAGGCCACAAAGAGGAGTCAAATTCCATTTCCCTGAAGGGGTACAAATAAGCTTTCTGAACTTGCACACAAGCTGTGTGCCTCACCCACTAAAACCTCATAGTCCTTTGTAGGATAAAGTGGTCCTTCTAGGGAGTGAATTTTCTTCTAAAACAACAAAACACCTATGTTTATTTTTGATGCTTTCTGTATTCCAAAACACAAAACAAAACATACAAAAAGATGATTTTATAAAAGAGAACTACATTGGTTGGGGATTTAGCTCAGTGGCATAAGTGCCTGTCAGGCAAGCACGAGGTCGTGAGTTCAATCCCTGGTTAAAAAAAAAAAAAAGAAGAACTACATTATGTTATCAGCCAATGTAAAGTTAGCTGTTGATTGACAGTGGAGCATTTTCTTCTGTCTACATGCTACTTACTATTCAAACTCCAATACTGTGGAAAACATTTCTCCACAAATTAAAGAGATTTATTTTCACTAGTTGAATAATTTTAAGGAAATATAAGAATCACACCAGTCTTTTGCATAAATTTCCATTCAGAAATTAAAAATAGGAAAATAATCACTAAAACAAATTACTAACAATACAGTATGATTTCTATCTTTCAGGACTGGAATGTCATTATACAATCTGTCCTCCAAAACACTGAAAATATGACTACTATTTATCCAGAGCCTTCCTGTAAGCAGTTAGACTGCTTTACAAATATAATCCTCATAATAACCCCATAAAGAGAGAAGAGTTTGCTATGAAAGTTCACTGGGCATGAAACCTTGGCCCAGTTTTTTAATAGCTTGATCCAAAGCAATTATTAAAATCAATTTTTAACAGGAATAATTTGGCTAGAAAAGTAAACTAATAAGCAGTCAAATGCCTACCTGTGGAACATTTACTTTATACAAATACTGCCTCTGCTTGCCCCAATACCCAGTTACCTCTCTGTGAAGAGGCAGTGGCCCAAGGGCCTAGTGGCGACAGCTGTCTTGAAAGTGCTGGACTTGGCTTTACAGCAGCACTGGTCTCACAGTGAGAAAGACTTTGGGCTGGATGACTATGATCCCTTAATTATATAGGGTCAGGCCAAGGGTCATTCTTCATAATGTACACAGAAGGAAACACAAGTAGCCAAAAGACAGCAAGACTTACTGTCTCTAGTGGGCTCCATCAAGTGCACTTCTGGCAAACATACCACAAAAGGATGGGGCAACCCTGTGGAATGGCAGTTGTGCACAGAAGCTGATGCATTTGCTGATGTAAAAAATGACAATTCCTAGGTTCCCCCTGAGGGGCACAGGTCATGCCTCCTTTACCAGCCTTCTGCCTCTGAGTGGGCTTACTTCTCTCTCATACCATGGATAAGTTTCTTAGATGAGAAATGAATGCAACCAGTTCTATAAGATCATGACAGACTTGGAACATGTACTCATTTTCCTAGTTCATAAATTCAGGGCAATCCTTTTCACCCTTGAGGTAACTGAAAGAAACCAAGAAGGGCACTTTTCCAGCCTTTTCACAGCACAGCATGGTAAGAAAAGGATTCACATTCCTATTCTGCAACCTGCTAGCTATGAGAAAATCTAGTCAAAGCGGTGTTTTAAAATAGATTTTAAACCAAGCAGAGCTGATTGAGAGTAATGGAAATCCAAATCCACTACCTAATGGTTGTAGGATCCTGGGAAAGTTGTCCAACCTATTAATAACCTTGAGGAAATAGCCACTAAACCTTACCAGTTTTATCAGGTAACAAATGGCAGGGAAAGGTGTGGGTATTAATACCCACATCAAAGATTATCAGAAGAGTAACAGGAAGAAATAAATAACTGTCTTGGTAAAAAGCCTTGATCAACATCCTCCCTGGATACCCTAAACAAATGCTACTGCATAACTCTTTCTTTCTTTGATCACAACAGTATCCCTAATAGTTGAAGAACAAGCCTTAGAAATAGTGCTTGCTGACTAAAGTTGTCAGTGCTGTTAGAAATGTTAGTAGATGTTAGAGTCTATCTCTGTGTTTAAAAAGGCTCTGTAAGTGAAATATGCCAGGACAGTCTTGGCTCTCAATCTGGTCTGGTCACCCTCAATGTCCTGAGAAACCCTGGCCTGGTTTGTCTCAGCACTTGCAGAAGAATCAAGACCATTTTCACCTGGCCCCTTAGCAAGCAGCAGATAGTAGACAAATCTACTAAAAACTCTACCTACTTCCTCTGGCTAGAGCTCTCAAAAGAACTCCTTTCATCTGGATGTTGAAGCGCAAGAGATGGCAAGAAAGGGAATTTTTCACCCATACAGTGAATATCTGAACCTCTAGGCAAAGTTCACTCATTTTAAAGGTAAAAAATTTACTTCTAGCCAGCACGGGCAGAGAGAGCCAACATATCTGCTTCTGCCTGCCAGGCCCTTTCCTGCGGGTGGCCAGAAGCAGTGATACATAGCAAGGTAAGGTCCATGCACCTGGAGGCCACCACTGGAGGCCCTTGATTCCTTCGGTTAGCCATCATCCACCAGTGAAATCAGACAAGCACATCCTGTGTGTCTGCCATCATTGTAGGAGTCCCAGTGTAGACACACAGGCTGAGAGAAGCCTCTATGCATTCCTGATCATCAGGGAAGCCCCAGTGTAGCTACATGGGTCTGGAGAAGCCTGCTCCATGCCCTGCTACCTCCCTGTAACCTGGGGTTAGAGGAACCCAGGTGCGTGTCTCATTCCCCTATACCACAGATGGGCAGCCAATGTGGGAAGTGCCTGGGGCCCCACAACCAGCTGGTTGGGAACCCAGGAGAATGTCAAGATGAAGGAGCAAAAGGCAATCTCAGACCTCCAGCCCATACAGAACAAGTTCTAGGAGATACAGTCATGGAAGAAAACGGAAGTCACACATCTGAAATCTCTAAGAGGATAGCAACTGAAGTAAAGAAACAGCTTCATGAGATTGTAAAAGCAGTCAAATCAGAAATATCATCTCAGGTAAAAGAAGAAAGCATAAACATACTGAAAGAATTGCTCTACATGTCTAAAGTAGATATAGATTAAAAAAAAAAAACACGAGCATAGGAAAATGATGGAAACCTCGAATGAATATAGAAAGGAGTTACAATGCCTGAAACAGATTCAAAGAGAGATCCAGGAAATTAAAAAGTCAACTGAAAGCTGGCAAAACCGCTTGAAAGAGACTGAAGACAGACTTTCAAATCTTGAAGATAGGATTGCAGCTAGTGATCATGAAAGGAAAGATCTCTTAAAAAATAATGAGGAATCAGGAAACAATTCAGTGGCTTCAAGATGATGCAAAGAAGCATAATTTAAGAGTGATACGTATTGGTGAAGAAGTAGAGGTCAACACAAATGAAATTAAAAGGCTATTTACATAAGTAATAGCAGAAAACTTTCCAAATGGGGGAAGTGGATCTGGCACGCAGACAGAACTGGCAGGCATATAGAATTCCAACTAGCCATAACCAAAGTTAATCTACACCCAGACATATAATAATTAAGATCCCAGAAATGCAACATAAGAACAGAATATTAAAAGCTGTTAGAGAAAAGAAACAGATCACCTATAAAAGAAAACCAATCAGAATCACAGCAGACTTATCAACACAAATCATTAAGTCATGAAGAGTTTCGAGTGAAGTGTTTCAAACTCTGAAAGAAAACAGCTTCCAACCCAGATTGATATACCCTACAAAACTATCTTTCAAAATTGATGGAAAAGCAAGATACTTCCATGATAAAGAACAACTGAAGGAATTCATGACTACCAAACCAACCCTATAGAGAGTGCTACAGGGTATTCTAGAAAGAGATAAAGATGACCATGGTTCCAGGAACAGCAGCAGAGGAGGATCACCAAACAAGAAAGGCAACTGAATGACGGGGAAAAGTGGAGGGCCAACAACAGGAGTATAGCATGGCAGAGACAAACCAGTGTATGATGGTTGTAACCACTAATGGCCTCAGTTCAGCCATAAAAAGAAACACAGGGAGAGTGGATCAAGAAACAAGATCCACTGATATACTGTGTACAAGGAACACATTTAACTGGAAAGGAAATTCATAGACTGAAAATCAAAGGAGAGAAAACAGTTGCTCAATTGTGACGGGAGATCAGATAAAAAGCAAGAGTAACTTGCCCATCAACTGCAGAATGGATAAGAAAGATATGGTATTTCCATGCAGTAGAAAGCTACCCAGCTATAAAGTAGAATAATCTCGAGGCTCTTGTAAAGTAGGTAGATGGACGCAACTGGGGATCATGTTCCTACGCAAAACAGTTTAAACTCATACACATGAACCCTAGCACAAGAAACAGAAAGAGTTAATGGGATCCAAAAGCAAAATAGTTATTATAAGAGTGATAGGGGAGGAAACACCTGGGAGGGAAAGGTGGAAACTACTGTTAACTTCTTATTGTCTTGTCTTGAGCTCTTGTATTATTTTCACAATTTTGTTAGGTCTGCCTTTGTTCTGTCTTGTTTTGTTAGATTTTACTCTGTCAGATGGTAGGGGCAGCTATTTTGAATATAATGGTATGATTTATTATGGTAATCATGGTTTCCTGTTATATTGTTTTAAAGTCTTATAATATTTTCATTCACTTGTTTAATTGATTTTGTTTTGTTTTGTTTGATTTTATCATGTGTGATGGTATGAACAGCTATTTTGAAGAAAACAAGACATTATGGTAGCCATTGCTGATTTCCTATCATCTTGTTTTGAAGTCCTATCATGCTTTTGTTCTTCTGTTTTGATTGGTTCCTTCCTGTTGTGTTTTATTTGATTTTATTATGATGGTATGGCCAACTTTTTTGAGGAAAATAAGATATTATACTAGCCACTGTTCATTTCCTATTATCTGGTTTTGCAGCCCTGTAATGCTTTCATTCTTTTGCATGGTTTTATACTTTTTTGTTATGTTTCATATTATTGTGTGTGAAGGTATGGTCAACTATTTCGAAGAAAACAAGAGAGAGTGGCCTGGGCTGTTTGGATCGAAAGTCTGCGCAGACCTGCATCTCGGCGCAACTCTTTGGGACTGGAAAGCACGCCCTTCATCCGCAGAGAACTGCCTGGAGATCGGCATCTGGGCCAGGTCTGTTTGGGCCCGTAGCCCCGCCCTTCACCTCCAGGAAGTCTCCCAGAAAGCAGCATCTCAGGCTGTCTCTTTGGGACCCGAAACTCTCGGACCCGTAGAGTGGCCTGGGCTGTTTGGATC
>PVJX010045724.1:0-12601 GCA_004027295.1 Dolichotis patagonum | reverse complement strand
ACGGTGTCTGAGATAGGGACCCTGGAGTGATTCTATGAGCAAGGGTTCCTAAGATCCACAAGCAGGTGCTATGAGCGTGTCAGAACACGCTGAGGTTGCAAGGGGTAAGCAGAAGATGGGTTTGAAACGTCCGTCTTGGACACATGCAGCCATCTCCTTGCTCCACTCAGCACTCTGGTAATGCTTGTTAACAGCTCACTCCTTGTCACTCCTCGTCCTCAGAGGTCTCCGGGAGGGCCTGGGGGATAAAACAGGCTCTGGGGAGGGATGGGAAACAGAGTGGCCTCGGTGCTGGTGACGCTGTGTGGCCAAGCAGAGGCTGCTGCTCAGCAAAGGAAGGAGCAGTAGCCCTGGGGCGTGTGGGGGTGAGCCCTGTGACCCCAAGCCTTAAGGAGCTCTGTGTTTGGGGGAGACGCGTGCTAAGGGCAGGGCCTTTGGGTCTGCAGCGCACACTTTTGCTTATGGCGAACAGCTCCAGCAGCGCCTCATTTGCGAAAGGAAGCTGACACAGTGTCTCCTTCCCTACAGCTCCCAGCAGGGCCCCCCACACGATGGGGACCGTGACAGCCTAGACCTGGCCTGTTCCGGGTTCAGAGGTGGGACCAGGACAGGGGCAGCCACGTGGCGTCCATGGCAGACGCCCAGCAATGACTGACAAGGTGGCTGACTGGGGGGAAGGTGAGTGCCCGGGTGTGCCCAGCTGGGAGCCACCATCACTGAGCACTCACAGATGGAGACTGAGGGTGGTGTGCGCCCCCAGCTGTCTGCTCCGCCGCCTTGAAGGCCCCCCTCGATTGCTGAGACTCGGCATGCCCGGGGAAGGGCCTGATGCAGGCGGGGGTAGCCTAATAAAGCAGCTGGTCTATTAGAAGATAGGCCTTGTGGAGAATCACACAATCATCCCGAATCCCCCTAATCCCAAACTTTATTGCCCTAGATAATAAGCTTTGGTGGTGACGCTCCATTGAAATATGGGATTGTCTGCAGGCTGCAGGCACCTGCTGTGTCGCTCAGCTCCCGGCTGCAACTGCGGTTCAGAAGCCAGGGGCAGCTGCACAGCGCCCCTTGGCTCCCAGGGAGGCGAGGGGGGCAGTGGGGGCGGCCACTCTCTAAGACACCTCCGAACACTGTGCCCCGAAGGTCTCACTTCTGCCTGAGACGGTCTCTTGCTCTGTGGTTTGTGCCTGAGACGGTTTTGAGGATTTGGGAAGGAAGGAGCAGGGGTCGTTTGTCAGCAGTGCGTGGTGACCCAGTGAGTCCTCCTCTCCTGCCTCCTCTGCACGCCCGCCCCAGCACGCTCCTGTCCCCTCCTTCTTGGGATTTCTGTGTCGCTCCAAGGACAGGCGTCCCCTTCCTCCTGCATACCTCTCTGAGGCATAGCCCACAGGACCATGGCCCGGCAGCCCCTGTGCCTGTCTCCTCCATCGGACTAGGAGCACTTGGAGGTCATGGACTGGCATTGATTCATCTTTTTATACTTAGTACCTTGAAGATGCTCAAAAGCCTGAAAAAAACATTGAAAAGGATAAACTTACAAAGACAAAGAAGGAAAGACTGGAAGACCTAAATGCATGTCAACTAGAACCCTGCGTGGCACAGAAACAAAGGGATAGATCTGCCCATGGTCACAGGGAGTGAGGAACCCTGGGTGAGGAACATTGTTCGGTGAAAATAAAGCAGAGTTTCGAACAATGTTAAGAATGTTGTGTTTAAACAAACCATCTGGCAATAAACAATCACTGGAGGTGGGGAGGAGACTCAGAAACGGGTTATACCCACCGCTGGCAGGGAGACTTCGGTTTACACTCTGAATCCCTTTGTAAAGTTGGAATGTTCAGCACAAGTGAATGCTGCCTCTTTTAGAAGCAGAAACAAATACCTGCCAGCGCACACAAAGAGATGTGTTCAGTGCACACATAGTTCACTCTCAGCTCTCTTCTTCTTCTCTATCCAAAGGTGATCTAGAGCACTGAGAGGCGTCTGCAGGGAGGCCTCACGGCAGGCCGAGCACATGTGTGACAGGAGGTCCCCTCGGTGCCGGGGAATGCTCTGGGCAGCACTGGGGATTTGTTAGCTGCCCTCAGTGAGCTGGGAAAGGTGGAAGGTGACACACAGGAGCTCAGCGCCTGCTCCAGTGTGAAAGAGGACACGCGGTAAGAAACGGAAACAGCGGTTCAGGAATATCCGCTACAAGGAGCATGAGTCGGCTTTTCCTGATTGTTCTGTCTAGGACAAAAATGACACTTGTTATATTCCTTCTCCTCTTCTTCTCTGCCTCCCCTCCCACAGCACTCACAGAATGACCTTCCTAGGAGATCTGCCCTCCTTCGGATGAAAATGACTTAAATTATTTGGTTCCCTCTCTGATGGGGTATTGATTGCTTCCCCAACCCCATAAACTACTCCTCGCCCCCTCTCCAGGGGATCACTGCACTAAATTAAATTAAGAGCAATCTTGGCTCTTAATGGGTCCATCTACCAAGCAGTTGTCTTGGAGAGGTGATTCACGAGTTTGGTTCATGATCCCGGTGGCCTCTAGTAAGGGAGGCTGACCCTTCCTCCACAGAGCCCTTAAGCCCTCAGAGTGGATTTGGGGAAACCTAATTAAGGCTGGGCATCTTTCCCCAAACAAAAGAGAGACTATGAGGGGAAATACTGCAGAACCTGTAGAACCGAGCAGAGCCCCATGAAGACAGAAGCCACTGTTCCTCATATTAACAGTGGCACCCTGGGCACTGTTTGTTCTCTGAGAGTTAATGAGAATAAGAGTTCTTTTTGATCACTCTGCTAAGTGACCATGCCAGTTTTACTTCCGTATTTTCATCAGATGTATAACTGTGATTGTAATTCAAATGAACAGAAATCCAGGTACTTCTTACCTCTTTTCCTCAGATGGGATTCAGCTTTAAAATAATTCTCAATTAGCCAATAACAATTTCAGGAACCCTTACTGGCCTCACTTACCTATCCCATCATGCACTGTGCTCCCATAATCCTCTGCTTCTCTGGAACACTATTGCTTGCCTATAGGTCATTTTGCTGAATTTAGCCACCTTAATTCTGGCTCAGGGAGCTTTTAAGAGGTTGGAACAGATGTTTGTGTTAGCAGAAAATGACGATGGTGGATGGAGCACACTTAGTTTTAGGAACCCAAAACCAATCTTCTCCCCAAAGACGGTGTAATAAAACACATCAAGATTTTGTGATGTCAGAGTAGAACTTAATGGCCAAATAGAAGGTTCCCAGGTCTATCGGCCCAGAATGTCCAGGGCCACTAACATCTTCATGGGCCTCAGATCACCTCCCTTTTGAGAAAATTTCCTTGATTCTTGCATAATGGTATAATACACAATGTGCATGTAAGTGTTAAAATGGAGATGATCAGTTGGAATTCTATTACATTTCACATACATTCCACTAACTATTAATTTTTATTCTCAACTCTTTTAAAATTGATTAAACAGTATCAAACAGTATATTCTCTAGGTCCCAAATTTTGCCAACCTGGTCATCTGGGAGCCTGTCTAGCCTGCCACAAGCTGAGGGAGCCCAAAGCCATCCTTTGGTCTTTGGAGAGCTGATGGTAATGGATGCAGGATTCTGAAACAACTATTGCTCTCCGTGTATTGTGGCAGTCACAGAGGTGTATTGCTAAGGCGAATAGCACTGCGCTGTTTCGGTCCGCCCCGCTGTGAAACCACCCAAAAAGTAGTGACTTAGGACGACAGTGTGTGAGTGTTATAATTCTTTGGCTCACTCTGAGTTTGCTCTGCCAGTTTTACTTAGGTTCACCCACACCGCTGCCTCGGTTGGAAGGTCGGGTAGGCTCCAGGAAGAGACAAGTGTCCCTCCCATGGCTACCAGTGGGGCTGGCTGTCCCCCAGGCTCCCCTGCCTCTCCACATGGCCTCTCATCTTCCGTAGATGAGATTTTTCTTGTACAGTGGTCTCGTGGCAGAGATGCTGGAAGTGAACCAATCGAAGCAATTCACACATGCAGCTCCAGCACGGTGGAAAAAGAAACAGACTCTGACCCTGGATGAGAGAAGTGGTGAATTACGTGCAAACGGACCTGGCTGGTGCACGTGTAGAAGGAACTTGCAGGCTTAATGTCTCATGTCCATGCCTCAAGTGGACTGTGGGTCCCAGAACTGAGGGAGAAGGGAATGTCAGGTCCCTCAAAGAAAGTAGGACCAGGCTGCAAATCCTAGGCTCTGAGGTTTCAACTTCCTTCGTTACGGGGCTTCCCTGGGGATTACTGAGTGACCAGCGAGGCAAAGGCTAAGAAGAGAGTGGTCCGGGTGTGGCCATCCACCCTGCCTCATGTTGCTCGGAACAACCCACACCTCTCAGGTGCCCGTCTGTCGGCGAGTCTTCGGGGTCCTCACCAGGACATCTGGGACAGGTGTCCAGCTCTACCATGTGGGGTCTAGGGAGTCTCAGACCCTGAATGGAACAGGAGCTGGACTGTATGTCAATCACAGGCCTGGGTCTGAGTCCTGCCTGCCACATTGCCCTACGACAGCAGGGAGGACCTGCCGAGCAGCAGCTCCTCTCTGCAAACTGGAGTGATCGGCCTGTCCTTAAAACTTTCCGCTGCAGTCTACATTTCACGTGTACTTGGTGACGTAATGCCATCTTGCCTCCGTGCCTGTCCTTTGGGAAATCTGAAATACAAGTCCTCATTACTTTCTAATCCACCCAGAAGCCAAACTGAAAAGAACGGTCTGGGACAAATGTCATGATATATATTTCCAGACTCTAATATTAATATTAAACAGACAAACCTCCTCGGTTACCCCGGCTTGGAAATCCAGCCCCGGGTTTTAATGTGGTCTAGGTCTGGGGGAAAGGGTCGGGGTCTCGCAGTCAAAACAAGTTGGGTTCTGACCTAGTTACTAAGTACACGCGGGCGCCAGCAAGCTGCTTCCCTTTGTCTCCATTTCCTTCCGGGCCGTGCACATGTAATAAGGACTCGGAGACCCTCCATGCACAGGTGTGAGTCGGGGTAACTTACACACAGCACCTCGCGTGCTGCCAGCTTTCAGAGCAGCCCCGTTTTTCACCCCTACTTTTGAAAGTCCAATTTCCCGGAGTTTGGATGAATTCAGCACCCTTTTTCTGATCTTGGACGGCAGGGATCCATTTCGCACTAACAGTTTGTTCCTTTTGTTTGATTTCAGGGTCTTTGCCCAAAGCCGCAGAAAGAGTGAGCCCCGCTTTCTGAGAACGTCAAGGGTGTGAGCCCTCTCTGGCTGTCCCCGCCGGCCTGTCTCTAAGGAAAGACCTTGCGCTGGCCGCTTAAGAGCAGAGGCTGTGAGATTTCCAGTTCTGCTGAACTCTGGGTGACCCTCGAGGACAATAATTGCTTTAACATAGGGTTAGGCAACATCAACACACTTGTCTAAAAATAAGACAGGGCTTAAAATACAACCGAACTTGGGAGACTGAAGTAGGTAAAGACAGCTTCTCCCCGGAATTGCCTCTTGATTAATCACCCCATTGAGGTCACTGGGCAAATGACAGTTTTCAAACAGGACTTTAAATGTCTCTGTTCTCCCCTTCCTCCTGGCGCTGGCCGGAAGCCAGTCCCTCCCAGCCTGGGCTCTTAAAGGGGACGGTTCCCTCGGCTTTTCTGAGCTGCAGCCCACAACGGGCTCCGGCTAGGAAAGGACAGGCAGATGGGGACGAGTTTTCCTGCACTCGAGGTCTGATTCCCTGTGAGGCAGACCCCAGGGCCTGCCTGGAGCTGGGAGCAGACAGGCGTGGAGACTGGGGAAGCTGGCAGGCTGCGAAGTGGCCACTCCATTTCATTCATTCCCCTCAGCCAGCGTCTCCCCATCCGCGGCCCGGGCGAGGGCAGCCTTGTATAGGGTTAGGGCTTGTCTGCCCTCAGTTCTTACTGCCTGGCAGGCACCAGCCCTGGGCGTCTCCCCAGTTGCCCCTTCTCTAAATCCCACGCCTTCCACTTGGGCACCTCCTACTGCAGCCCATCTGGAGATCACCCCCATCTACAGCTATTCTCCCTCAACTTAGCTGTAGATCCTGTGCCATCCCCCTCCAACCCCACAGGGTCGCCCCACGTCTGCCACCAGCTTCTTCCATCCACATCCTCGCCCAGGACGAGCTGCTTCGTGCCCACATGCACACGGACCAGTGTTCCTGTGGTCCTCAGTTGGGACTCTGGCTTCATCCCGTAGACCTATTGCATGCCTCCTTCGTACATGTGTAAGTTTTAGAGCAGAGATCCAGCCTGGCTTTGGGCAAGAGATTTTTGTCATAGAAAAACAAATCCTCTTTGTGCAGAGATAGTTGTGATGGTTGATTTTGGCTGTCAACTGGACTGGTGGAGGGATGCCTAAAAAATGGGTAAATCACACTTCCGGATGCATCTGAGAGGGCATTTCCAGGAAAGGTGACAGGAAGTTCAGCAGACTGAGCCGAATACCACTTCCTGTTCTTTTTGATACTGTGCTTACACCATCCAGCTCACCTTAGAGTTTACTTATAAAATGAGCATTACCAGATTTTATTATGGCTCAGTAATAAATCACCTGAACCTAAAACAAAGCTGGTACAAAGAAGGTGCTCAGTAAATATTTATCTCATATACAAAAATGAGTAAATTACACAGAAAGAAAAAGAGTACAGGGATTCTAGAGTGTTCTATCTTGTTTATCTCAGGTGGGATGACTTCCTCTTGGAATATTTTTTTCAATCCTTTGCTTCTTTTAGTTCATATTTCTCTAGAGTAAATACCCAGCATTGACTGTCGGGCCCCATGGCAAATGTACATTTAAATATATGAAACTCTTTGTCCCCAGCTGTACCAGTTTTCACTCCTATCAGTAAACCATGAGAATTCGAGTTGCTCCACACACCTCCTAGCACTTGGCCTTGCCTAATTTTCATTATTTCATTGTTTGTGTTGAGCATCTTTTCTTGTGTTTATTTGCCATCCGCCTATCCTCTTTGGTAAAGTATGTATTTGGTGCATAACTTGTTTCCTCTCCTAAATTGTGACTTTGATATAACAAATTTTTAACTTCAATAGGGTCCCCCATTACAATTTTTTTCTTTCTTGAGTTGTGTTTTGGGGCCATCTGTAAGGACTGTTACCCTTATTCTAGGTTTTAATGTTTTCTCCTGTTTTTTCCTCAGTGATTTCTAGATGTATGTTTGACATTTAAATTGATAATCCCTTTTGAGTTAAGTCTTGTGTAAGTTGGCTTTTGTCAAAGGTTGTTGAAAAGACAGGTTTCTGCTTAAAAATTGCATTTTCTCTTTTGCCAGAAATCAGTGCCACACTCCTGTGTCTCTCCATCCAGTTTTCGTGTCCTTCTGTCCCACCATCCGGTGGGTCTATACACTCGTCAACACCATTGTATTAGATTAACGCATCAGTATAGTAATTGTTAAAAACAGCTACTGTGAGCTTTCCAACTTTTTCCTGGAATCATTTTCTAAATATTCTCACTCCATGCTACAGAGGCAGGAGAAAGCAAAGAACAAAGAACTTCAATTGAGTGTTGTCTATGTGATTGGCAATGGACCAGGAGAATTTATAGTACTCTATAAATTTTAAACTAAGGCATTCCAGGTGGGCACTATTCTCTTGTTTCTGAAGCTAGGAGACCTGAACTCCATAGAATTTAACAGAATGCCCAAGGTCACATGGCTAATATGAGCCAGAGTGGGGACACAGACCTGTGTCAGTCAGACACTTGTTCTGTTACACAGCGGTTCCCATCACATCTTCTGGGTTCTTGAAAGGTGGAGAAGGCCCAGGAACACCTGGAGTGCTCTGCTGGATTTCATTTAAAAAACCATTTGTATGAAGAAAACAAAAAGAACCTGCCCGTGTTTTCCCAAGGATCTTTTGTTTCCAGGGTGCAGAGGCAGCCATGCTGCTACCTACATAATCTGAACAGATGGATTCGTTTGGCTTCTTCCAATCGCAGTGCTGAGTTAATAATCTAACAGCAGATTGTCACACTCGCTCTACGAAGATAAATAATCAAGGATTATAAGCCTTTAATTTAATATAACGTATTCTCATTAATTAAATGCCAATTACCTGCTTGTCTTTCCTGGGAGCCGGCCCTGGCCATCAATCTTTTCAGTAACGCTGTACACACGTGCTCACAGAGGTATTAAAATCACCCTCAAGATTTACAGGCCCCGGACACTTTAGCTTAAACCATCCTCAAACACTCAACACTGTAACCACAGGTCATCGTCATAAATTTCCTGATCTTTGACCTGACCGGTTCTTAAATTTCCATTCTCTAACGGGCTCCAGGAGCCTGTATTTATCATATCGAGATGCATACTTCTTAAGGACCAACCATTCCAGCAGGGCTTCGATTTCAGCTCTCTGGCCCATCCTCCAACCGTGGGCTTTTACTATGCACAGCCTTTGGGACTGCATGGGTAGGTCGGTCCTCTCCCACTCTGCGCAGGGATATAAAGCAAAATCGTTCGTCCGCAGACAATATAACCTCACGACTTGCCTCCTCACCTTCTCGAATGCCTAACCTGCACCCAGTGGCAGCAGCCTTAACCCTAACCCTAACCCTCTCTGAGAATATTTCCATTGCAGCCTCACAGCTGGCTGTGTATCTGCAGGTTTTCTTAAATTTCTTATCCTCTACACTGCTTCTTCCTTACACTCTGGCGTAACTATACACTTTATGGTTGTTATAAATTTAAATATTGCAAATGCCTGGCAGTTTGCTTTGCAGAGCCGGTCTGGAATATGTGCCTTCTAATTTTGAATTTCAGCTCAACAAAATAAGGAGACAAAGGAGGAAACCAAATTTATTGAAGGAAAGCCCACGGTTGCTTGAAACCTCAGTCACATCTTCCTGCATCTGATCTGCTTTCATTCTTCCTTTCCTAACATTTTGATCTGCATGTCCAGAGCTGAATTCCTTCCTCCTCAGTTAGTCATTGAATTTCTTTTTTGGTTATTTCCTTTACAATTAAAATAGTTCAGGTACATACATGCATAGTTGAATTCCAAGACTATACAAAAATATAGAAAAAAAAGGTATAATTTTCCCATTCCTTTTGCCAAGACTAGAGAATCTACTTTAGGAGCAATGAAAATTTAGATGGCGTACTTATGCTTCTATTCCTGGGTTTATCAAATAAGGTAGTAACTCTTCATTCCCCACAAAAAACAATGAGTTAAAAAAAAGTGAGCTAATTGCAATGCCTAGTCTTACATCACTTTTTCATTCTTAATTTCATCCTTAGTTTTTTGATGATATTGTTACTGTCATGTTAAGATTTGTATTTTGTCTTGTAATCATAATTTTGGTGCTTTGCACGCAAATTCTAATACCGCATTCTTTCAATACTGTAAATACCTAATCAGTGTTATTCACTATAGGGTCCAATAATGTGGTTATGTTGAGAAGAATGAAAGCAAAATTCTCATAAGATAGTATTTCAAATGTCACAAAGGAGCCCCAATCCCCCTTTTCTGCCTTCCTTCCTATTTTCTGGGTCATGCAGAAAACAATCACTGACATTCATAAGAAGTGTCTAAGTGACTTCACGGTAGCTGCCACGCGCCCTGCCGTAATAAGCTCTGCATGTTTCTCACTGACTGCCTTTGGCGTCACTGAGGGATCAGTTGCGTGACTACTAATTTGAATGAAGGAACCCACACTCCAGAAGCTGCATCAGCCTGCAGACCGGAAAGCGTTCACTTAGCAAGGAATCACTAAGTGCTCCATCTTCCCCCATGCAGGTGTGGATTCCCGTCAGTTATAAATGGTGTTTTTATTTAAGAGGCATGGAGTGTGTGTGGCAGATGTGAAGAGGATCCCGTGTGTTATAAGGAGCCAGTCATCTGTGAGAGACACCCCACCCCGTGTCTGATATACCCTGGTCCCAGTGCTTCTACAACAATTCCATCAAACCGTCCACTCTGACACAAAAACATACTATGACAAAGCAGAGATTGATCGCTTTGACCTTGGCTGTATATAGAAAGATTTAAAAAAATCAGATACTCTTTTTTTTAAATAAACAACTTGATGAAGACCTAATCACCCTGCACCCTAAATCCAAGCCCAGGATGCACAAGAGTACCATTTTCTCATTAATACTGTTGTTAATTTTTCATGCTGCATCCAATTTTCTCCATGTCTCAGACAAACCACTTCCTCTAATTTATTAGCCTAAGTGTTACTGAATTACAAAGGTAGGGGAAAATTACATAGTCTTTCCTCGAGGAATTAGACTCCCATCACAAGGAAATGAAATTGTTTATTCTAGGAATCATTTCTTCCCATCCTTTTCATGGGTATTTTATCAAATCTCTGGCCTCTGAAACGTTGACAGGATTTACCCAGGGTAGACTGTAATGTACTGTTTTGTCTTTGTAAAGATGATTTTGCGTCTATCTTTAGAATTATTTTATCATTTTATGAGCAGTTTAATATATTTACTCAGGCATAAACGGACAAGGAGTGAAGATTACGGACATTTCATGTGAAGGAAAGACCTCATACAGAAGTTAAGTAAATAAATTGACTGAAATATAAACTAAAGAGCCTAAATTGTGGATTCCAAATATGGAATCCACATAAACTCTAACCTTCAAGAAACTGCTTCTGAAAAGTGAATGTATATTGATATAGATATTAAACAGAAGTTTATCATTTAAAAGGTACACACACATACATTTTGCTACCAGCCTGACTACAAAGAACCTGTACAGAAATTAAAGTCTGAAACTTGCAGGTATGTCTTTAACTGTACTTACAGAAAATTACAAATTATATTTGTGGAGAGATATTTTGACTGCCTTATCAGGAAGAAAAGGGATGCTGATGAACCTGGGTTGAGGAAAACATTTTCCATTCTTCATTTTCTTGGTGTTGGCTCCAACGTTGCTGTGCCTCTGCCCATGCTGATGCTAGCTGGGAAGGTTCTGGGTGTTGGAGGGCTCGAGGACACACTCATTCACATGTTTCCAACATGGGTCCTGCAAACAGTGATGTTTAAAGGGGTTGACACTTTAATTCCTAACACAGAGCGTTAGCCAGCCCTTCATTCAGGCTTATAGACATACACTCTAAAGCTGCACCATCCCTAGGTCGATTCTCCCTATTCATTTCTTTTTCCAAGAAAATATATTTATCACCCAACATTCTTAAAGGGATTTATTAATCTATTTCTGTTTATGCACATCATAGATTAGAGAAAAAGACCAAGAGTTATGAAAAGGGACGCCATGGGGTGCAAACCACCCTGGAGTGGAAGGGGGTGCGCTTCGCAGGAGGGGTGTGCGGGAAGCAGGGTGGCCCTCTGATTCCCACTCAGACCCATCTGCCCTGCTCTCTGCAGTGCGGTAAACAGTAGGTGATGCCCTCAGCATCCCAGTCAAGCTATTCATTCATTGCAGCTACTACCAATGACTGCAGTGTTCCTGGCAGGGACATAAACATTCATATCAATAAATGGGTTACTGCTGAATCCATAGTCAGCCTGTGCAGGGTCAGTGGGTGGGAGACATATAATTTATTTCTTGAGCAAAGGCTTCTCTAAGAGGAAGATCCTCTCAAAACAGTCTTAGAGCTGCATCATGTTGGAAAAGTTCATCACTGATGCATTGTGATCTGTTCCTCCTAGTCTCCAAAACAGCAAGGAGACTTCCCATTAAAGAGGCATCCATGGTGTCACTGTCCCCTTCAAAGAGACTCCTGACATCAGGGAATACAAATTCATCAATCCCCGTCTTCTATATACCTTATTTCAATTTCATTAATACTCAGACATAAAGCCAAAGCAAAGCACTAATTGCTAGATATTAGATCACAGATTATTGAGGTAGACAGCAGAAATACTTTAATGAAGAAGCATCGTGTGATAGGTATCATTTTCCTTGTTACTACAGAGCTGATTTCAACAAATTTTTTTAGGTGAATCCTTCTGTCTTAGTTACTTTGTCATTGCTGGGAGACGATACTCAGCAGACACAAATTAAGGTAAAGTTTTCTGTGGCTCACAGTTTGTAGAGGTTTCAGTCTTCTGGTTCCAAGACAGAAAGGCACAGTGGAAGGGCAGGGCAGCAGGAGGTGCAGAGATTGAGGAGGGGGCCGACAGAGCCTCCCAGGCCACACCCCCAGGGACCCACCTCCCCGAGCAGGCTTCACCTCCCAACATCATATTTAACTCTAGACCTAGAGTGTACTCATCTGCTGATGGGTGTCACAGCTTCCTGAGCCAGGCACCTCCCACGAGCCTTAGCTATGAGTGCATGAGCCTCTGGGGAGACCTCTAGATACCAACCATAACACCGTCCAAGTTCTAGTTTCAACTTTGGGGTAAGACTGTAGAAGAGAAACATCATATTTCAAATCTTGTCACAATTTATCAGATAAGAGCATTGTGTTTAACATCCCAGAATTCTGTATCACTCGACGCGTTGAAGCTTTTGTCATTTCCACCACTACCATCTAGAGAGAAAATCACCTCAGTACAGTGGTTCCACCAGCATAGAGGACAGTCCCAGTCCTACCTAGAGAGGCCCCAATCCACCTTGTCCTCTCAAAGAACTACCCCAGGTAAGAATGACCTTGACG
>PVJX010045723.1:0-12598 GCA_004027295.1 Dolichotis patagonum | reverse complement strand
GTCCTGTTAGGAAACACAGCAAGGGTATCATTTTTTTGAGTTATCAGAATGGCTGCTGCTGAAGCACTTTGGACTCCTTATGTCTAGGAACCTCACACAAATATCATGACAGAAGGTAACCGATCCTGATCAGTAGTGGGTGGAGGTAGTGCTACTTTTGAAAAAGTCCATTATGATCCATGTAAGTATCTTCTGATACTCCTACACCCCATCATGAAGCAACATCTGGCTTGAAAAGTATATGTATCTGGAATTCAGGATACTCAGGAGTAGAGGTTTGAATCACACCCACATAATTCACTGAGACCTGCTAAGGTGATAACTGAGGTTGAGAGAAATTTAGAGTGGGAATCAGGGGAGAGAAATAATCAGTATCAATTGTGACCTGCAGACCAGTTGCTGTATTTAGTCCCACTAGCCTTCCTTTCCAAATTTCCCTTTGGGGAGAGAGACCCATGAGTATCACAGAAGAGGTTCTTTCCAAATAAGATCTGAGAAACACAAGGAATGGATTGTGGTGATTATTAAAATGGATCTTTCCAATTTCCTGTGGTCCTAACTATTCACCTTCTGAATCCAGAAAGGTGTTTGCTGCTGAGGCCATGCTCCCCAAGAGCTATCCTGAAATAATGACTGAGCAGGGTGAAAAAAAAATGCAGGTTCATTCCTTTAAGACTCAGATTTCAACTAATGGTCCTCATAGGTTATAAAACCACACATAAGATCTAAGCTCAGAGGGAAATTTAGAGAAATAAATAGCAAATTTAAAGCAAAGAAAATAAAGATAAAATCAGAAATCAATGACAATATACAAGAGAGAAAATTGACAAAGCCCAAGCTTAATAATCTTCTAAAAGATTAATGAAAAGGAATCAACTAGCAAAACTAATTTTTTCTGAGGCAGGGTCTCACTATGTAGCTCAGGGTAGACTTGAACTCACTGTGTAGTCCAGGCTGTCCAGCGATCCTCTGGCCTTAGCCTCCCAAATGCTGGAATTATAGGCATTCCTGGCAGAAGACTAATTTTAAAACAGTGAAAGAAAACACATTGCAAATATCATCAATAAACAGAAGGACATCACTATAGGTACTATAGACATTAAAAATATAAAAGGATGTTTAAAATAACATTATACCAATAAATTTGACAATTTACTTGAGACAGAAAGATGTATTTCAAAACAAAACTTATCAACACTGACACCAGAATAAGTAGAGAAATTTATATTCTAAAGAAATTGAATTCATAATTTAAACCTTCCTACAAAAAAAACTCCAGATGGCTTCACTGGTGAATTCTTTCCAATTTATATTCTGCTTTTAGAAAGGCATAAAAGGCATATTCACACTTTCTAATGCCTATATATTACACATTTTATTTATGGCTTAACTTCCCCCATGCTTCTATACATAATTCTTTGAGCACCTACTATGTTTCAGGACATTAAGTACTTTAGATACAGAGATAAATAAAAGGGTTTGAAAAAGTATGTACATAATGTAGATGCAATTAAGTAAGTGCTAATAAAGATGTGTATAGTGACTTCCAGGAAGATGATGGAGTGGTGAGCAGCAACCAATCAACCATTCCAAGATTTGGAATCCAGACACTGGAAAATAACAACTTGGGGAAGAATACAAGGAGGGAGGTGGATCTCCAGGATCCAGGAAGATTCTGAAGGAAAAATTGGAATCCACAGAGAAAGTGAAGAGACAGATTGCAATGTAGAAAAAGGAAGTAGCAAACCACACACTCTGTCTGGCTCCTGGCTTACAACATAAGAGAGGAAGATCAAATCTACAGAGACGCAGTGAGGTTGGGTGACTTCAAAGGGCTCCAGGGAGAAATACACCAGTGGTATGGAGCAGTGGATGCTGTATGCTACAACAGCTGGTGAGTAACTCCAGTCCAGGCAGCTGCCTGTGTCCCCTGGAGAGACTGCTTAGCCAGATGTCATTTTAGGAAGGGTGCTAACTGAACCCGGGACTTGAGCAGCCATAGACTGGATTCATCTCAGGGCTTCCGTTGTTGAAATCCTATAAATACTGGACGAGGGACAATTGCAGTAGATGTCCAGGATCAGGGAGCCATGGTCTGGCTAGCATGAGGCACCCGATGTGTTATAGGCTGAAAAACTCGGGCCCCAAACCCACAACCAGAGGCTGGATCAGCCTGAACTTCTGTGGAGTTCAAAGCACCAGAACTGGCACCCTGATCTAATCCTACTGCAAGTTTGCTGATGTTATCAAGCATCCTGTCCTAATCCTACTGTAGATTTTCTGGGATCTACAGATCCGGACTCTGTCTACATCCTTTGTCTACCAGTGACAGTGGAGTCAGGCCCTGAATTGGATACTATCACAAAACTGTAGTCCTTGAAAATAGCCACAGATTTGAAATCACAGAGGAATCTCTTTTTTTTTCTTTGCTTTTGGTTTTTTTTTTCTTGATTGTTTTTGCTTTTTAATGAGTATGAACACCCATACTCATACTTTTTAGGTTTTAGTTTCATTGCTTTTGTTTTTTCCTTCTTTCTTTCTCTCTTGTCTTTTTCACAAGTTTCCCAATGCTTGAGTAATCTTTCTTGCTTCTAATTTCTCTTTTATTTCTGTTTTTACCTCTTACCTCTCTTAAAATTTCTCCTCTGAGTATAAAATCACTCTACTGAGTGAATATTTACTGTATATAATTTTTTGATCAGTTATAAATTTTGTTATGTAACTATAAAATCCTGTACCTATGGTTAAAAGTGGTAAATTAACAGTAATCACAGTTTGTTATTTTCTAAATTGTGCTTGATGATATTGCTATTACTGATTGTACTGTTTTAGCTGACATGACATAGTTGTTGTGATCATTCTTCCTTTTATGACAATATCTAGATTTTCTGGAGGTCATAAATAATAACCACAGTCCAGTACCAAAGAACTGAGTGGCAGACCAAACAGGCAGCATCCTGTCATCCCTAATATATTGAAGATGCAGGCTCTTAGGACAGACTCAAAAGCCAAAATCCAACTACACCTAGAAGACATCTTTGAAAAGTAGTCATTGCCTAAAGAGGTCTCCATACTAGTAATAAAGCTACTACTTGCTTTAAGCAATTTACAAGCATCAGTGCAGAAAACAAATTCTTAAAAATTAGAACGTGAGTAAACACAGAAGCAAGGTGAAACCCCAAACCTCCAGCTCAACCAAGGTAAATCCAGGGGACATAAAAGTGGAAGAACTCAAATGCCACCCAGCTTAACTTTCTGAAATGGTAGCAGTGAAAGTAACAAAGTAGATGAATGAGTTTCTAGAAAAAAAATCAGAAATAATTACACAGATAAATGAAGAGATGATGACAATAATGAAGGGCATGGTTAGTGACTCTAGAGTAGATGCAAATTTTTTAAAAATAAGGGAGCTTAAGAAAGTGGTGGAATCCATGAATGCCCAACATAGAAAAGAACTGGACTGCATTAAAACTAGATAAAGTATATGCATCACAATCATTGTGAATAGTACATCAGATCGAGAAGATAGGTTTGTGGTTAGTCATTATTAAATTAAAGACTTCTTAAATATAGCAAGAGACCACAAGAAATCAATCCAACAACTGTTAGATGATGCAAATAAGAATAATATAAGATTAATGGGAATCACTGAAAAAATCAGAAAGTAGCACAAAGGACATTTTAAAAAACTTATTCACAGAAGTAATACAAGAGAACTTTCCAAGCATGGAAAAAGAATTTAACACACAGACAAGTGAGACATATAGAAGTCAAAAAAGCCATATTCAGAAAAATACTACACCAGGTGAGTTGGTGCCATGCATGGGCTACTGTGGGGAGACCAGACACCAGCCCTTTCTTGTGAGTCAGCACCATTCATGGATTGCAGGGGAGGAGAACAAGAAGCCAAGTCCTCTCTGCAAGTTGGCACCATATACAGACCACTGAGGGGAGAACCAGATGCCAGCTCTTTTCTGTGAGTTAGCACCATTTGAGGACTGTAGGGGAGGAGAACAAGAAGCCAACAAAAAGCCAAGCCCTCCTTGCGAGTCGACACCATGCATGGGCCACTGTAGGGAGAACCAGATGCTGCATCTTCCAACATGTGGGCTGGGAGACAAGAAGAGCCAAGGTTGCCCCCCCACACCCTATAAGTGACTGGCTAATCTGGAGCAACACAGGCTGTGATGATAACTATTGAGGTAAAATACAACTTAATGCTTGTAGTGCTTAGTGTTCCACTGACTTTGCAGGCCTAAAGCTGAGTCTGATCATCTAGGATAACAATATGCAATGTAGCCTCTTTAGGGGGAGCTCCTTCTGAAGTGGTAGCCATTGTTAATTCCCTGTTATCTTGTTTTGAAGTCCTGTATTATTTTCATTTTTTTGTTTGGTTGAGTTGTATTGTTTTGTTTGATTTTATTATATCTGATGGCATGGGCAGCTATTTTAAAGATCACAAGCTATATTATGATTGCCATTTTGGATTTACTATTATATTGTTTTGAAGTCCTTTATTGCATTCATCATTTTGTTTTTATTGGTTCTATTCTGTTCTGTTTTGTTTGATTTTTACTGTGACTGAAGGTATCTGCGAGAGGCAGCAAGACGCATTATGGTAACCATTGTTTTGAAGTCCTGTCACTTACACTGTCTTGTTTTGATTTATTTTGCTTGGTTTTATTCTCTTTAAAATAAAAATTACAGGGCTGGGGATTTAGCTCAGCGGCATAAGCGCCTGCCTTGCAAGCATGTGGTCGTGAGTTTGATCCCTGGTATCGATAAAAAAAAATAAAATAAAATAAAAATTGCAAAAAATACTACACCAAGGTATATAATGGTTAAGATTCCAGAAATTCAACAGAAGAACAGAATATTAAAACAAATCACCTACAAAGGAAAACCCAATCACAGAAGAATCACAGAAGACTTCTCAACACAACCCTTAAGTCAGTGAGATCTCGGATTGATGTTATTTCGAGCCCTAAAAGAAAACAACCTTAAACGCAGACTGATGTACCCTCAGAATTGTTTTTAAAAACTGAGGGAGAAATAAGATATTTCCATAATAAAGAACACCTGATGAAATTCATGACCAAAAAAATCAACACTCCAAAAAATTCTAGAGGATATTCTAGAAAAAGTCAGTGAAGACAACCATACCATGAATCCCAGTAGAATGAATCTGCCAGGGAAGGCAAGCAAATAAACAGAAGGAAAAGAAAGGGAACCAACAACAGGAAAATAACATGACAAGGATAAGTCAATACATATTTGTTGGCCTGTTGTAGCGGCACATGACTGTAATCTCAACACTTGGGAGACTGAAGCAGGAGGACCATTGCAAGTTTGAGACCAACCTGGGCTACCAAGAGAGCCAGCCTGAACTGTATAGTGAGTGAGACCTGTCTCAAAAAGACAAAAAACTACATATCAGTTATAACTATAAATGCGCATGGTCTCAAATCACCAATCAACAGAAACTCTGTCAGAATAAATTTAAAAATATCCAACAATATGCTGCATAAAGAGACACTGAAAGTTAAAGGGTGGAAAACAGTATTCCATGCAACAGGGACCCAGAAAAAGGACAGCTACCCTGTTTTGAAGCCAAGACTGTTCAGAAGAGACAAAGGAAGTTACTGCCTGCTTGTTAAGGAAACAAGCCAAAGAAGAAGAGATAACAATTATTAATACATAAGCACCAAATACCAGTGCACCCAACTATATAAAACAAACATTAATAGATACAAAAAATCAGATAAGTATTAATATAATTGTAATGATAGGCCTCAATACCTAACTGTTACAAATAGATACATGAGACAAAGAAATCAACAAAGAACTACGAGCGGTGAACCAAAGCTTTGAGCAAATGGACTTAGTAGATAGATATCTACAGTATTCTACTCCACAACAACAGGATACACATTCCTCTCAGAAGACACAGACTTTCTCCAAAATAGACCACATACTAGTTCATAGAATATGCTGAAATGCAAAAAAAATTATCCCATGTATATAACCAGATCATAGTGCAATGAAATTGGAAACAAATGGCAAATAAACCACAAAAACTACATAGACACATATAAATTAAGCAACACCCTCCTGAACAACTAGGCAAGTCACAGATGTAACGAAAGAAGAAATTAGTTTCTACAATTAAATATTAATATGCATACAACATACTGGAACTTATGGAACCCAAGGAAAGCAGTCTGTGTTACCTTTATCATTGATGAAATGCAAAAATACCCAAACCCAAAGTTAAAGGAGGAAAAGTTTATTTACCTCATGATCTGTAGACATTTCAGGCCATAATAGCCTGACTCCAAAGCAGGGTAGGGTAGCAGACAGGCATTGCAAAGGAGAGACAGTTCATGAAACATGGCAGAAAGATAAAGACAATTGTTTCTATACCTTATGTATTATCCAGGCTACTTAAGGTGGGTGGGACTCACACCTTAATCCTAGTGCCCTTAAGCCTAGCATTTCACCATGAATCCATCCCAGTGCCACACACTCTAGATTCAGCCACCTCTGAAAAAAACCCAGCTATGCCTGCATGAGGCTTTGAGGTGGGGCATTTAGATACAGCCATATTACAGTCTTATGAGGGAAATTTATAGTGGTGAATTGCTACATCAGAAAAACAGAGCAATATCAAATAACTAAACTAATGATGAACCTCAATCTTCTAGCAAAAGAAGAGCAAGTTGAACCCAAAGCACATATGAGGCAGAAAATTATAAAGATCAGAGCAGAAACTAGTGTAAATGAGACTAAGAAAATAATACAAAGAATCAATGAACCAGAGTTGATTCTTTGAAATATTAAATAAAATAGACAAATCCTTCTCCAACCTTATGCAAAAAAGGAAAAAAAAAGACTCAAATCTGTGCAATTAGGAGTGAAAAAGGCAAAATCACAATGGACCCTGCAGAAATTCAGAAGATCATAAATACCTGTATTCTAATAAGATGGAAAACTCAGAAGAAAGTAACAAATTCCTAGATACATATGAATTACCAAAGCTGAATCCAGGTATAAAAATTCTTAGTAACCCAATATCAGTCAATGAAATATAAGAAGTAATTTTAAAAACTACCAACAAAGAAAAGCCCATACCTTGATGAATTCACTGCTGAATTTTATTAAAAAAAAACTTTAGAGAAGTTCTAACATCAATACTCCTCAAACTCTTTAATGCCATTGAAAGGAAAGCAAAATTCATAAACTCATTCCTGAAAGTAAGCATTACCCTGATGCCAAAACCAGAGAAGAATCCAACCAAAAAAGAGGATTATTGGCCAATCTTCTTAATATAGAGAGATGTAAAAATCCTCAATAAGGATTTAATTTTCTAGCGAACAATGCAGCAAATTATAAACAAGATTATACACCATGACCAAGTAGGACTCATCCCAGGGATTCAGGGATGGTCCAACATATGCAAATCAATAAATGTAATACAACACATAAACAGAAGCAAGGACCAAAACCACATGATCATCTCAATAGATGCAGAAAAACCATTTGACAAAGTCCAATACCCATTCATGATAAAAACCATACAGAAAATTGGAATAGAAAGTCTTTATCTCAACCTGATAAAAGCTATCTATGACAAACCAACAGCCAACATAATACTAAATCAAAAATCTTTCAGTCAAAAACTGAAAGATTTCACTCTAAAATCAAGAACAAGACAATGCCCATTATAGCCACTCTTGTTCAATATAGTTCTGGAAACATTTAGCCAGAGCAATAAAACAAGAGAAAGAAGTAAAAGAAATATTAATAAGAAGGAAGATATTAAATTATCATTATTTGCTATACATGATAGTCTATATAGAAGATACCATAGAAGACACCAAAAATTCTGGTAGAATTAGTAACCAAATCTGACAGCATAATCTTGAGACATAATCTTAAGTGAAATAAATCAGACACACATAAATAAATACCACATTGCTTCTATGGTGTGAGAAACTGAAAGTATAAATAAGGATCAAAATATATAACATACTGGGAAATTGGAAGACAATGTTAAAAAGGGAAGGAGAACTAGGGAGAGGGATGGGGAAAGGAAGAAAGGAAAAGAAAAATGAGAAAAGAAGGTGTCTTGGTTACTTTTCTCTCATTGCTGAGACAAAATGCCTGATGCCCAAAATTAGGGAAGAAAAGGTGTATTTATCTTATAATTTTTGGAGGTTTCAGTCCATACTCAGCTAGCTCCAAGGCAAGGTGGCACGGCTGAGGGGCAGCCATTCATGGCAGCCACAAACAGCAAGAGTGAAAGGGCAAAAGGGAAACAAACATGCTTTCTTCTCTCTCTTATATTGTATGCCAGTTCCACCCCAGGCAGGTGCAGCACCCACATCGCCAATCCTAGTGATAGACAAGGAACTGATCACAAATGCTAGATTCAGCTGCTTCCATGACTGCATGAGGCTTGGGGGACCACTTAGACACAAACCATAACAGAAGGAAAAATGGAAACAAAACTTTTTAAAAAATAAGGACAGGAAGAGGAGTTGAAAGGAAAATAAGGAAAAGGGAATAAAAGAATGAACTTATTTCATATACAAGTATAAATTCCCTGAAATGAATGTGTTCATTATGTGTACTTAAAATGTATCAATAAACTTAATTACTTAAAAAAACAAATTGTGGTATTTTTCTACAATGAAATACTATTCAGCTATAAAAAGGATGGTCTTGAGGCCTTTGTAGGTAAATGGAGGCAACTTGAGAATATTCTCATTAGTGAAATAAACAAGACTCACAGTAATAAATATCACATTGTCTCTCTAGTGTAAAAAATAATAACTGACAGAATAATGGTATCCAAAAAGTATAATAGATATAAAAGTATAATAGATATCGTAAAAGTGAAAGGGAAGGAAAGTGCTCTAAAGGATATAACAGTACATATAGTATGTAAGATAGATGACCATATTACTAAATTTCTGTTAGATCACTGAACAGAAGAATTTGCACTGTCAATGCTTGAGTGTCTAGCCACTTTTTATGCTTTGATTTTGTAACTTTAACAACTATTCTTAAGATGACAATATGTAATGTATCAACTAGAGATTTTATGATGTTAATTTTTTTTAATTCTGCATTCTACTTTTTTCTTGTTTTTTCTATTTTGTCTTTTTAAAATTTTCCTTTCTTTCTTTAAATAAAATAAAAAATTAAAAAAACAAATTGGTCCTATGAAACTACAGAAAAGCTGGCTCTGTTCCATCGTTGACAATGAGTTGTCTGTAACTTTTTAATGGCTGGCAATCCCGAGTGGTCATTGGTTTCTACACTCCACTGAGCAATATTTCATCACTGAACTCTGGACATAGGTTGCATTTGACTGGAAGAGGAAGAAGCTGATTGAGTTGCTATCCCAGTAACTCGTGAGAGTAAGCTGCGATTGTTCCTTGTGGTTAAGTGCTCCAGCAGTGAGGATGACCGAGAACCTCTTCAATAACTGATTTCCAGTCTGCTCTATGCATATAGATGAGCACCTTTTGTGGTTTGTAAGCCTGGATAAGACACTTGGAAACTCTATCATAGTTTCATCCTTTTTTTCCCCTTACTAATATAGGGTAGACTTAGTGGCATCATGGTACAAAATTCTCTGGGCATATATAAATCAATAAGTGTGTATCCATGCATATGTCTTATTCTAATTCTATGCCAAAGTATTCTCTAGATTTCTTTTTTAATGTACCTGTCAACTTTGGAAGTTGAATTTCTTTAATTTTTAAGTAGGTAATTTACATAGTTAAAATTTCAAAAAAAAAAACCAAATTGGGCAGCATAGCAGCATACACAATTGACACTCAAAAATCAGTAGCATTTCTGTACACAAATAAACTCACTGAGAGAGAAATTAAGGAAACAACGCCTTTCACAACAGCATCAAGAAAAATGAAACACTTAGGAATCAATCTAACAAAGGAAGTGAAAGACCTATTGAAAACTACAGTGTTCTGAAAAAAGAAATTAAAGAGGATATAAGAAAATGGAAAGATATTCTCTGTTTTTGGATAGGCAGAACCAATATAGTGAAAGTGCCCATGTATTTCCAAAACTGTTACACAGATTTAATGCATTTGAATCAAAGTGCCAAACCCATACCTCACAGAACTAGAGAAACCAATGCAAAAATTCATATAGAACCAGAAGAGACACAGACTTGTAAAAGAAATTCTGGGCAACAAGGGCAAGGCAAGGGGCATCACAATCCCTGATTTGAACTTACACTACAAAGATCATGATAAAAATAGCATGATCCTGGCAAAAAGACAGACCCAAAGATCAATAGAATAGAATAGAAGATGCAGAAACACCTCCAAGCACATTCAGCTGCCTCATCTTTGACAAAAGTGCCAACACCTTCACTGGAAGAAAGATAGCCTCTTTCATAAATGGTTCTAAGAAAACTGGCTTTTCACATACTGAAAATTGAAACTAGACCCATTATCTCTTAGCATGCTATATACTAAAATCAAAATGGATCAAAGATCTAAATATTAAAACAAACATTTAATCTGGTTACAGATAGAATGGGTAAAATGCCAGAAGATATGGGAGTAAGCAAAGACTTTATGAAGAAAACCCCTGTCACACAGGAAATATTACAAAGAATAAACAACTGGGATCACCTCAAATTAGAAAGCTTTTGCACAACAAAAGAAATGAAGTGAAGAGACAACCCATAGAATGAGGAAAAAAAGTTACTACTTACTCCTCAAAGAACTAACATCTAGAACATATAAAGAATTTTTTAAAAAAACATCAGACCCCCCCATTTAAGGACCCAATCAAAAGATGGGCATCTAAAAGGAATACACACTTCTCAGATGAAGAAGCAAAATGGCAAATAAATGTGTAAAAATGGCTCAACATCACTGGTCATTCAGGAAATGCAAATTAAGGCATCCCTGAGATTTTATCTCATTCCAGAAAGAATGGCTATCATCAAGAAATCAACAAATAACAAATATTGGTGAGGCTGTGGGGAAAAAGAACTCTTTTCCATTGCTGGCAGAAGTATAGACTAGTGCAACCACTCTGGAAATCAGTATGGAGATTCCTCAGAAAACTAAAATTAGAAGTTCCATTTGACCCAACTGTTCCCCTTCTAAGTGTCTTCCCAAAAGAGTTAAAAGCATCATATCACATTGACACATGAATTATAACAGCATAAGTTATAATAGCTAAATCTTGGAAACAACCCATATGCCACCAAAAGATGAATGGATAAAGACAATGTGGTATTTATATACAATGGAGTACTACTCTGCCAAAAAGAAGGATAAACTTGAGTCATTTGTAGGAAAATGGATCCATCTTGAGACCATAATCTTGAGTGAAATAAATCAGACACACAAGTTTAAATATCACATTGTTTCTGTTGTGTGAGAAACCCAAAGAGTAAACAAGGAACAAAATAGAGACTAGATATTGGGAAGTAGGAACAGCATATTCAAATCGGAAGGGCAACAAGTAGTGGGTAGGGGGAAAAGAAGGAATAGAAAAGGAAAAAAAGAGAATGGAAGGAAAAAAAGGAAACAAAACTTTTGTAAATAGGAGGAGAAAGAAGGTTTGAAGGGAGGGGATGAAAACGGAGAAAAAAGAATTAAGCATTTGTATGGGTAATGTATGGATACAAATTCCCTATGATGAATGCAATTAATATGTATGACATATACATACTAATAAAAATAATAAAGTGAAGAAAAGATGTGTAAATCACTATGTGAGATGGGAATGAAATGCAGAGAAGGAAAAGCTTTCCAGGCTTTGGGGTGAAACAATATGGTATGTATAAAAATATTGAGAGCACCGTGGCTGTTATGATTTATAGACATTACACAAGAGCCTGACACTACCATAGGTAGGGCTTTTGGAAAGTAATTGGATTACAAGGCTAAAGCTGACTTGCTGTTAGGAGGTGGGAAGGTGAGAAGAGGTAGGTCACTGGCGGTGTGGCCTAGAAGGGTTTGTTTCCCTTTCCACCTCTTACCTATGCTCTCTGCTTCCCAGTTGCCCAGCCATGAGCAGTTTTTCCTTCCCCTGCCCCTTCTGACTTGGAGATGGCCTACTATGCACTAAAATTTGAGCCAAAATATCCCTCTCCTCCTTTAAACTGTGGGTCTCAACAACAAAGAAAGTAAACAGAGAGTGGCACATATCTATAATCCCAGCAATATGGGAGGTTAAGGTAGAAAGATCATAAGTTTAAGTCCAGCCTGGGCAACTCTGATTTACTGAGACCTTGGCTGAAATTAAAAAATAGAGAAGAGCTAAAGATGTAGCTCAGTGTAAAGGCTCTGAGTTCAGTTCTGAATTACACACACGCTGGGAAATAGAAGGTATTTCTTCTCAGTCTTCCATACTGGGGAGACATATTTCCTTCTTAGTTCCTTAACATTTTTGATTCCTCGGAGTTGTGTCCTCGCTTTCTGTCTTTTACTGTCTGCAACGAATTTCACCCATTCTTACATGTGTCCTATCATATGCAAGTTCAGCATCCCATTATCTATCTTGATTCCAACTCTCCACTGAGATCCAGATAGCTACAGAA
>PVJX010045722.1:0-12607 GCA_004027295.1 Dolichotis patagonum | reverse complement strand
AAGTGACTGACTCACCGAAACAGAAGATCTCAGCTGTCTCCAGTCAGTGTGGTGAGTATGCCCCTAAAATAGAGGTGTACAATGGGTAAATAGGGCCAGTAGTAAAGCTCCCTCCAACTAACTGTAAGACTTTGGTGAGTCTGACAAGAATGAGGGTGACCCCTTCCTACACACAGAAAACATCAGGCAGAGTGAAGATTGTGCCAAGAAGGACTCCCCCAAATTGAAGAAATCAAAAGGGCTTAAGAGACACACAGGCATACAATAGGGGCACATTAAGGCCTCAGCTGACACAAACACAGAGAGATTTGATGACCTGGAATAACCTGAAGATAAAGTACTAGCAGGAACTAAAAGTTGACCTACATTAATACTACTAGGCTTGTCAGCCCAGGAAAAATATAGGACTCACCCAACAGGCCCTGCAGCAGGGAATCAGGTAACTGGCCCACCTACTCATTGTGGGACCCAGAAATTAGACAAACATCAACCTTTCATTAGGACTCCAAGATACACACTAGCAACAGTTGACACCAGCAGGTCTGAAGGACCAAACACTAACTTGAAAGGGGAAAATGGCAAAACGAAAAAGCAAAATGCAATCTCAAACATCTAGTCTACCAGGAGCAAGTACAAGAGACATGGAAATAGAGGACTCCAAGGTAACAGACTGGAAATTTCTGAAAATATATCAAATGAAATAAAAAAAACAACTCCATGAGGCCATAGAGGAAATCAAATTAGAAGTACTCTCCCATGTAAAGATAGAAATAACAACTTTAGTAAAGGAGTTGCTGAGCACAGCTAAAGAAGAAATAGAGAAAAAAGTACAGGATCATGGGTAACTGATTGAAACCTTGAATGAACAATATAGAAAACAAGCAGAATCCATAAAGTAAACTCAAAGAGATATCCAAGAAACAAAAAATTCTATTCAAAGCATGCAAAACCATTTAAATGAAGCTGAGGATAGGATTTCAGACCTTGAGGACAGGATTGCAATTAGTGATCATGAAAGGATAGAACTTTTAAAAATAACAAAGCAGCATGAAATGACAATCCAGAAGCTTCAACATGACGCCAAGAGCAAGAATTTAAGATTAATAGGCATTAGTGAAGACACTGGAGTCGATGCAAACAACATAACTAAAATATTCACAGAAATAATAGCAGAAAATTTCCTAAACATGGGGAAAAAATCTGATGTGTGGATAAGTGAGGGATATAGAATACCAAACAGTCACAATCAACATAAATCTATACCCAGGCACATAATAATTAAGATCTCAGACATACAGCATAAAAACAGAGTACTAAAAGCTGTTAGAGAAAAGACACAACTCACCTATCAAGGAAAGCCCATTAGAATCAAAGCAGACTTCTCAGCACAAACCCTCAAGTGAAGATCAGCTTGAAGTGAGATATTTCAAGCCCTGAAAGAAAATAATTTTCTGCCCAGACTGATATACCCAGCAAATCTTTCATTCAAATTTAGTGGAGAAACAAGATACTTCCAAGACAAAGAACAACTGAAGAAATTGATGTCCACCAAACCAACTCTAACAAGAGTATTGAAAGATATACTAGAGAGAGATAAAAATGACCACAATCCCCAGAACAACAACAGAAAAAAACCACCAGGTAGAACAAGCAAATAAATAAGGGGGAAAAGCAGAAAGCAAACAGTTGGAACATAACATGGCAAAGTCAAGCCAGCACATATCAGTGATATCCACAAATGTAAATGGCCTCAATTCACCTATGAAACAAAATAGGTTGACAGCATGGATCAAGAGACATGATCTCACAATATGCTGTATACAAGAAACATATTTGACCCAAAAGGAAACTTGTAGATTAAAAGGATAGAAAACAGTATTCCATGCAACGGGAACCCAGAAAAAAGCAAGGGTAACTATTCTATTTGCAGACAATTTGAACTTCAAACCTAAAATGATTAAAAGAGACAAAGAAGGTCACTGCATACTCGTAAGTGGAAAAATTCAAGAGGAACAACTAACAATTATAAATATATATGCACCAAATACATTGTACATATGTATATGTACAATTGTACAAATATATATGTACAAATATACATGGTACAAATATATATGTACATTGGGTACATATATAGTTGGGAGCACCCAACTATATATGTTGTACATTATACAAATATATATGTACAAATATACATTGTACAAACACATTGTACAAATATATATGTACATTAGGTACATATATAGTTGGGAGCAACTATATACCAACTATATAAGACAGATACTAATGGACATGAGAAACCAAATACAAAAGAACACAATTATTACAGGGGAACTTAACAGTCCATTGTCACAAAGAGATAGATCAACTAGACAAAAAGTCAGCAAAGAAATAATAGAATTGAATCATACCTGCGAGCAATTGAGCTTAGTAGATGTTTACAGAGTGTTGCACCGAACCACATCAGAATACATGTTCTTCTCAGCTGCACACAAGACATTCTCCAAAATAGACCATATATTATCCCATAAAACATTCTTAAGTAAATGCAAAGGTATTGAAATTATCTCGTGCACAATATCTGACCGTAGCACACTGAAATTGGAAATTAATGGCAAAAACCCTGCAAAACTTGCATAAATACATGGAAATTAAATAACAATCTTTTGAACAACCAGTGGGCTACATATGAAATTAAAGAAGAAATAAAGCAATACCTACAATTCAATGAAAATGTGGAAACAACATATTGTAATCTGTGCAATGAAAGTGGTCTTAAGAGGGAAATATATAGCAATAAATTGTCATATCAAGAAAACAGAATGAGCACAAATAAACAACCTAATGCTTCATTTCAAGTTTCTAGAAAAAGAAGAGCAATGTTCTCTGAGCAACCCAAAGCCCATAGAAGAGAGGAAATTGTAAAGATTAGAGCAGAAATCAACGCAATTGAAACTAAAAAAAAGTACAAAGAATTAATGAATCAAAAGTTGGTTTTTTGAGAGAAGAAACAAAATTGACAAACCTCTCGCTAACCTTATAAAGAAAAAGAAAGAAAAAATCCCAAATTCATGCAATAAGGACTGAAAAGGGGGAAATTACTACAGATCCCATGGAAATTCAAAAGATCATGAACACCTACTTTGAAAATCTTTACTCACATGGAGAGGAAAACACAGAGGAAATGGACAGATTTCTAGAAACATATGAACTGTCTAAGCTCAACCAAGAAGATATAGCAATTTTGAATAACCCAATATCAGCTATTGAAATTGAAAACATAATAAAAAACTTACCAACAAAGAAAAACCCAGGTCCTAATGGATTCACAGCTGAACTCCACAAAAAATTTAGAGAAGACTTGATGCCAATACTCCTTAAACTCTTCAATGAAATTGAAAAGAAAGCAATGAAATTGAAAAGAAAGCAATCCTCCCTAAATCATTCCTGGAGGCAAGTATTACCCTGATACCAAAACCAGAGAAAGACCCAACCAACAAGAAGAACTATAGGCCAATCTCACTAATGAACATTGATGCAAAGATTCTCAATAAAATACTGGCAAATAGAATTCAGCAAATCATCAAGAAGATTATACATCATAACCAAATAGGGTGCATTCCAGAAATTCAAGGATGGTTTAACATATGCAAATCAATAAATGTAATACACCACATCAACAGAGCCAAAAACAAAAAGCACATGGTCATCTCAATAGATGCAGAAAAAGCTTTCGATAAAGTCCAACACATGTTCATGATAAAAACCCTTCAGAAACTCGGAATACATGGTGTCTACCTCAATCTTATAAAGGCCATCTATGACAAACCAACAGCCAATATTATACTAAATGGACAAAAACTGAAAGCTTTCACTTTAAAATCAGCAACAAGACACTATCACCACTCCTTTTCAATACAGTTTTGGAAACACTAGCAAGGGCAATCAGACAAGAGAGAGAAATAAAAGGAATGAAGATTGGAAAGAAAGAAGTTAAGTTATCGCTATTTGCAGATGACACGATACTCTATATAGAAGACCCAAAAAACTCCATTAAAAGACTACTAGAGGTAATAAACAAATTCAGCAGTGTAGCTGGATACAAAGTCAATGCACAAAAATCAATAGCTTTCCTGTACACAAACAAGAAACTCACCAAGAGAGAAATTATGGAAATATCGCCCTTCATAATAACATCTAAAAAATTGAAGTACTTAGGAATCAACCTAACTAAAAATATAAAAGTCCTATATACTGAAAAATATACTATGCTAAGAAAGGAGATTGAAGAGGATATTAGAAAATGGAAAGATGTTCCCTGCTCTTGGCTAGGAAGAACCAACATCATGAAAATGGCCATCCTCCCAAAACTGTTACACAGATTTAATGCAGTCCCAATCAAAATACCATCAACATACCTCACAGATCTAGGGAAAACACTCCTAAAATTCATTTTGAACCAGAAGAAAGCTAGAATAGCAATGACAATTCTGGGCAATAAATGCAAGGCAGGAGGCATCTCAATTCCTGACTTGAAACTGTACTATAAAGCCACAGTGATAAAATCAGCATGGCACTGGCAAAGAAATAGACTTGAGGATCAATGGAAGATGCAAGTATAGGTACAAAGACACTCAGCCACCTGCTTTTGAAAAAGGGGATAAATATGTTCACTGGAGGAAGGATAGCCTCTTTAATAAATGGTGTTGGAAAAATTGGCTCTGCACATGCAGAAGACTGAAACTAGATCCATGCCTATCACCATGCACAAAACTAAAGTCTAAATGGATCAAAGACCTAAACTTTAAAACAGAAACACTAGATCTACTAAAAGATAAGGTAGGTAGAAGTCTTGGAGACATAGGGGTAGGCAGAGAATTCATGAACAAAACGCAAACTGCATGGGAAATGCTTCAGAGAATCAACAACTGGGATCTCATATTATTGAAAAGTTTCTGTGCTTCAAAAGAAATCACCAACAGAGTGAAAAGAAAGCCCACAGAATGGGAAAGAATTTTAACCAGCAACCCCTCAAAGGACATATATCAAGAACATATAAAGAATTGAAAAACATCAAGCCCCCCAAATTCAAAGACCCTCTCCAAAAATGGGCATCTGATATGAACACACAGTTCTCAGATGAAGATATACAAGTTGCAAATAAAATTGAAAAGGTCATATCACAGTGATATATGTGCACCCATGTTAATAGCAGCACAATTTGTAATAGCTAAATCTTGGAAACAAACAAGATGCCCATCAACCACAGTGTGGATGAAAAAGATGTGGTATTTTTTTACAGTGGAATATTACTCAGCTATCAAGAAGGATGATCTTGAGGCCTTCATATTGAATGGAGACAACTTAAGACCATCCTCAGTAGTGAAATAAATAAGAACCATATTTATAAATATCACATTGTGCCTCTAGTGTAAAAAGTAATAAGAAATGTAGGAGTAATAAAACCCCAAATGTGTAATTGCTACTGTAAAAAGAGAGGAAAAGAAAGTGCTCTAAAGGATATAACTGCATATGTGTTTAAGTGTGTAAGATAGATGACCATATTACTGTTTTTGTTAGATCATTGTGCAGAACTGTTAACAGTCTCACTGTTTGAATGTCTACTTTGTATGCTTTAATTTTGTACCTTGAACAACTATTTCCAAGGTAACAGTATGTAATTTATCAAGTAGTGATTTCTTAGTGTTTTCTTGTTCTTTTCTTTTTTTCCTATGGAATTCTATATTGTTGCTACCCCTTATTTCTGTTTTTCCTCTTTAAATAGAATTTTAAAATATTTTTTTTAAAAAGCTGATATTATGAGAAATTTCTCAAGCCATCCCAGACTGAAAGGAAAACTCTTTGCACAGAGCAGATAAGAAGGCAGTGTTTAATTACAGCAGCAGACTGTGGGATCTTCATGCCAGTGGACTGTTGCGGGATAATTCCTCAAAGGCAACAGCACTTCTAAATTCCATATCAACTACGCTCTTTTGTTAATTCAGTGCTGAATGCGATTACTGTGAAGAGTTGGTGCATGTTTATGGTATGTCTTAGTTCTCTCTTTTCCGCTGTCTTTTTTTCATGCCTGACCCTTCCCACTTATACAAGCTCTCTTTCCATTATTTTCCCCCTCCTCTTTCCATCTTTTGTTGACAGAGTTTCTCCCGTGGGAGCACCTATGTGTCGTTTAATCGTGCATGCCAGCCTTCTTCAATCAGCCCTGAGACCCCAGCTGCACCCTTCTGAGTGCTGCCCCCCACCGCGCCTCTGGCTCTGTGACATCTGCTGATCTCTTGGGAAAATTCAAGTTTCTAAACAGAGTGTGATGTTAACTACAGATATTTTAGTAGCTGTTGTCTACAAAGCTCACAAAGGTCTTCTCTTTCTTAGATTACAGATGTTTTATGTTTGGATTATGAACAAGTGTTGGCTACTTTCAAATGCTTTTTCTGTATTATATGAGCCTATGACTGCAGTCATTGATTTTCAAATATGAGCCCCTCCTGCATACCTGGGAGGAAGCCTACTTGGGTGGTTGGTAGGTATTATTACTTATGCATTGGTGGATTTAATTTCCTAATATTTGTTTGAAGATTTTACACCTAAGTCATAAAAGATAACATTGAGTTATAACTCCAATCCATGAATTCATGCTAATATGAATTTATTTATAAATAGAGGAAAATAAGCAAATTGTCCCACACAGAAGAATTCCACGTTGTTTTTGTTGCTGATCCCCTCGGACCTATAGCCTTACGTGTCCACATCTGCTGCGGCTGGGGAGGCAGGTGCAGGTTTCTGCTGCCACCTGCGGCTCTGCAGGAGCGTGGTCACCTGGGCTTCCACCTCCCTCCCGTGCCACTCCGAGCTCTACCTGAGCAACTTGGCTCTGGCTTTGTAGAATTCTGTATTTAAAATTATAAAACCCTAGATTTTTGTAAAATAAATGTTATGAAAACTGGAAACTAAATGTATAACTGGGTTTTCTTTATTTTTTTTCTATCAGCTATCTTGTCATTTTAAAGGTGAATCTGTAAGATTTAACCCTAAATTCAATTTTACAAAAATCCTGTGACTGTGAATCTAATGGGCCATTTGGTATGTCTTTTCTAATCATAATAGTGAGACTATTCCTTAGTCACCCTGAGAATCGTTTACATTGAACATCACTTTTTCTGTAGTTTAACTGCGTATTGAAAATCGGGATTACTGAAATCCGACTTTTCCACTCATGTTGAGTGTAAATATTTCATTAGTTTCTGTTAGTTTGAAAGTTTCTGACTGCTGCTTGCTAAGGAAGAAACTGGAAATGAATGTTATTATTATTACTTAACCAATGATTGAAAAACCTACTAAATGTGCATATTAAGAAGATATTCAATATAAAAAGTAGCAGAATTTATATTATTCAGCTACTTTTAATTTATATTATTATCTGATTAACTCTTTAAAATATATAAATTAACAAATAGAAGATTTTTCAGATTTTATTAGGGATAACTGTTGTACCTATGCTTCTGAAAGTTTTCTACTTTTCAATTTATTTATATTAAAGAGTAATATAAATTATTTCAGTGTTAAACAGAAATTTGATCTATATGCAAAGGATTTAATTTTGGCCCTAATTGTTAAGATATCTGAGACACAATTTTTATCCATTTATTTGAAATTTTTATGTTTCTATTTGGATTGAGTTTTATTAGTTGAATATGTCTATAATTAACAGCTTTTAGATGGTTTAATAAGAGTTTATGTAATTTTAATTGTAGATATATGACAAATTCATGTTCTTTGCCGACCATGATAAGACAACCCATTGAGCTTTTTAAGAAATACGTGTCCAGGCCTCTCAATTAAGGGAGCCAAGAGCCTGCAGGGGAGTGGGGATTGCCCAAGGTGAGTTCCGGTGACCCAGGGAAAGTTGGAGACCTATGCTCCCAGCGTTTGAGTTTCTGGGGAGCTACTGGGGACACTGGACTGGGTCCAGCAGATTAAAGGGCCTCAGTCGACCATGCCCAGAGGCCTTCCTTCAGTTCATAAGGTGGAGATTGTACACAAGGACTCTGGGCTCATTTGGGTTGGCCTGGGGAGAGCTTAAGACCAGCACTGCCAGTGATTGAGTATGTATCCCCCACGCCAGGACAGGGGATTGTGTCTTGGGTGTTCCGCTGGCCACAGTTCTCTATGCCCAGCTTCTGCCTCTTAATTTAGGGAGCCAAGCACCTGCAGGGGAGCTGAGACTGCTCCAGAAGCTGAGGGTGCAAGAGATGATTCGCTACACACCCAGAGGAAGCTTTGGAACACAAGTCAAACCAAGAAAAGAAAAATGACAGAAGTAAAGAGCAAAAGACAGGCTCAAATCTGCAGCCCATCCCAAGAAAGCCTAGGAGCCATGTACATAGAAGAAAATAGAATCCATACACCTGAAATGTCTGAAATGATATCAACTGAAATAAAGAAGCAACTAGGGGAAGCTATGGAGAAATTCAAATCAGAAATCATTGCCCAGGTAAAAGAATAAATCATAAAAGTAGTGAAAGAAATAGTGAACACATCTAGTGAAGACACAGCTAAAAAATTAGAGGAACAAAGCAAACAGATAGAATCCCTGAATGAACACTATAAGAAACAAACAGAATAAATAAAGCAGATTCAAAGAGATATACAGGAAATCAAAAATGCAATTGAAAGCTGTCAAAACTACCTCAATGAAAGTAAAGATAGAATTTCAGACCTCAAAGATAAGATTGCAGCTAGTAAACAGGAAAGGAAAGATCTCTTAAAAATAACAAAGAATCAGGAAATAACAATTCAACACCTGCAAGATGATGCAAAGAAAAATAACATAAGATTAATAGGGATAAAAGAAAAAGAAGGGGACAGCCCAAATGATATCAAGAGGATACTTACAGAATAGCTGAAAACTTCCCAAACATGAGAATGGAAACTGACACTTGGATTAGTGAAGCATATAGACCTCCAAAAAGCCATAACCAAAATAAAACTACACCCAGACACATAATAATCATCATCCCTGAAATCCACCATAAGAACAGAATACTAAAAGCTGTTAGAGAGAAAAGACAGATCTCCTATAAGGGAAAACCTATCAGAATCACAGAAGACTTCTTAACACAAACAATGAAGTCAAGAAGAGCATGGAGTGAAGTATTTCAGATCCTAAAGGAAAACCACTTCCAACCCAGACTGACATACCCTGCAAATCTGTCCTTCAAAATGGATGGAGAAATAAGATACTTCCATGACAAAGAACAGCTGAAGAACTTCATGAACACCAAACCAAACATACAAAGAATACTGAAAGACATTATAGATACACACGGGAAAAAACCACCAAGCAAGGCAGACAATTAAACATAATGGAAAGCTAAAGACACAACAGCAGAAAGATAACATGTCAACAATAACCCAATATATAACAGTTATAACCATTAATGTAAATGGCCTCAACTCACCAATCAAAAGAAACAGACTGGCAGAATGGATCAAGAAACAGTGTCCAACCATATGCTGTCTACAAGAAACCCATCTAACCCAAAAGGAAACCCATAGACTGAAAGTCAAAGGATGGAAAACAATACTTCGTGCAACAGGAAACAAACAAACAAAAAAAAGCAGGAGTAGCTATCTTGTTTGCAGACAATGTGAACTTCAAACCAAGAATGATCCAAAGAGATAAAGAAGATCACTACATACTAGTTAGGGGAAAACTTCAAGAGGAAGACATAACAATCTTAAATATATATGCACCAAATTCCAGAGAATCCAGCTATACAAAGCAAATATTTACAGAAATGAAAAATCAAATAAGCAATAACACAATTATAACAAGAGATTTTAACACGCCATTGACACAAAGGGACAGATCAACTAGATAGAAAATCAGCAAAGACATAACAGAACTGAATCACACCTGTGAACAAATGGACTTGATAGAGGTATATAGAGTTTTCCATCCAACAACATCAGAATATACATTCTTCTCAGCAGCACATGGGACATTCTCTAAAGTAGACCATATACTAGCCCACAGAACATATTTAAGTAAATGCAAAAGAACTGAAATTATCCCATGCATATTATCAGATCATAGTGCCATGAAATTAGAAATTAGCAATAAAAGTAACTGCAAAAACCTCAGAAACACATGGAAAATGAGTAATACACTCTTGAGCAATCAGTGGGTCATGGAGGAAGTTAAAGAAGAAATTAAACAATACCTACAAGCAAACGAAAATACAAATAGAACTTACCACAATTTGTGGGATGCAATGAAAGCAGTCCTCAGAGGAAAATTTATTGCACTGAGTTCCCACATCAGGAAGACAGAATGAATACAAATAAACAACCTGATGCTACAACTTAAACATCTAGAAAAAGAAGAGCAAGCCAAGCCCGAAGCCAAAAGAAGGGAGGAAATTATAAAGATCAGAGCAGAAATTAATGCAATAGAGTCTAAGAAAAGTTCAAAGAATAAATGAATCAAAGAGTTGGTTCTTTGAAAGAATAAATAAAATTCATAAGCCTAACCAACCTTATTTTAAAAAAAGAAAAAAAACTCAAATTCATGCAATAAAAAATGAAAGAGTTGAAATTACTACAGACTCAGCAGAAATACAGAAGATTATCAACACCTATTTTGAAAACCTCTTCTCTCATAGGTTCGATAACACAGAAGAACTAGATTCCTAGATACATATGAACTACCTAAGCTGGATCAGGAAGATATAAAACTGCTGAATAACCCAATTTCTATTAATGAAATTGAAAATGTAATTAAGTCCTTGCCAACAAAGAAGAGCCCAGGCCCAGGTGGATTCACTGCAGAATTCTACAAGAAATACAAAGAAGACATGATTTCAACACTCCTCAAACTCTTCAATGAAATTGAAAGGGAAGCAATTCTTCCTAATTCATTCCTGGAAGCAAATATTACTCTAGTACCAAAACCTGAGAAAGACCCAACTAAAACAGAGAACTATAGGCCAATCTCCCTAATGAACATAGATGCAAAAATTCTCAATAAAATATTAGCAAACAGGATACAGCAAATCATCAAGAAGATTATACACCACGACCAAGTAGGGTTCATCCCAGGAATGCAGGGATGGTTCAACATATGCAAAACAATAAATGTAATCCACCATATCAATAGAGCCCAAAGTAAGAACCACATGATCATCTCTATAGATGCAGAAAAAGCTTTTGATAAGATCCAAAACCCATTCATGATAAGAACCTTACAAAGAATGGGAATAGATGGTCTTTACCTCAATATAAAGGCCATCTATGACAAACCAACAGCCAGAATCATATTAAATGGCCAAAAACTGAAAGCCTTTACCTTAAAATCAGGCACAAGACAAGGATGTCCCCTATCACCACTCCTATTCAACATAGTACTGGAAATACTAGCCAGAGCAATTAGACAAGAGAGAGAAATAAAATGAATAAAGATAGGAAAAGAGGAAGTTAAATTATCATTATTTGTAGACTACATGATACTTTACATAGAAGACCCCCAAAACTCCATTGAAAAACTCCTAGATATAATAAATAAATTCAGCTGGATACAAAGTCAATACTCAAAAACCAATAGCATTCCTATACACTAACAACAAAATCACTGAGAGAGAAATAAGAGAAGCCACACCCTTCACACTAGCATCCAAAAAAATGAAATACTTAGGAATTAATCTTACGAAATAAGTCAAAGACCTATACAGTGAAAATTATAATACCCTGAAAAAGGATATCGAAGAGGACCTCAGAAAATGGAAAGACATCCCCGTTCATGGATAGGAAAAACAAACATTGTGAAAATGGCCATTCTCCCAAAATTACTACACAGATTCAATGGAATCCCAATCAAAATACTACTAACATACCTCATAGATCTAGAGAAATCACTCCTAAAATTCATCTGGAACCAGAAGAGACCTAGAATAGCAAAGGCAATTCTAAGCAGCAAAGGCAAGGCAGGAGGCATCACAATCCCTGACTTGAAATTATACTACAAAGCTACTGTAATAAAATCAACATGGTACTGGAGTAAAAACAGACCTGAAGATCAATGGAATAGATTGGAAGATACAACTACAACCACAAACTCACTCAACCACCTTATCTTTGATAAAGGGGCCAAACATGCTCGCTGGAAGAATGACAGTCTCTTTAACAAATAGTGCTGGAAAAACTGGCTATCCATATGCAGAAGACTAAAACTAAACCCATGCCTATCACCATGTACTAAACTAAAATCTAAATGGTTCAAAGGTCTAAATATTTAAACAGAAACACTAAATCTGTTGGAAGACAAAGTAGGTAAAAACCTCGAAGATATAGGGGTAGGTAGAGAATTCATGAACAAGAATCAAACCGCATGGGAAATACTTCCCAGAATCAATAACTGGGACCATATCTTATTAAAGAGTTTCTGCATGTTGAAAGAGATTTCCAGCAGAGTGAAAAGAAAACCCACAAATTGGGAAAAAAATCTTAATGGACTGTCCCTCAGACAAAGGACTTCTGTCTAGAACTTATAAAGAATTTAAAAAGTCAGACCCTCAAAATTCAAAGACCC
>PVJX010045721.1:0-12606 GCA_004027295.1 Dolichotis patagonum | reverse complement strand
CGCGACACCGATCTTACACTTCACCTTGCCTCTTGCCCCAGTGAGTCAACCCCTCTTTGCCTTTGAATGGACTGACCCAGATTCAGGGGTAAAAGAACAGCTAACCTGGACAAGCTTGCCTCAGGGTTTCAAAAACTCTCCCACCCTCTTTGATGAGGCATTAGCAAGAGATCTTTTGTGGTATAGGGAAGAGCACCCTGAGATAGTGCTCCTCCAATAAGTAGATGACTTGTTAATAGCCTCAACATCCCTAGAGGCTTGTCAAGAGGCAACTGAGGAACTATTAAGAACCCTTGGGCAATTAGGATATAAAGTCTCACTAAAAAAGGTCCAATTATGCCATTAGGATGTAACCTATCTGGGCTACAAATTACAAGGAGGAAAAATGACTTTATCTAAGGAAAGGGTCCAGGCCATATTGCAGATCCCATCCCCAGAAACTAAGAAACAAGTGCGTGAATTTCTGGGAGCTGTCGGATACTGTAGGCTGCAGATCCTAAATTTTACCAAAATTGCTCTCCCGCTATATGACTCTCTCAAGGGAGAGACCCAAAATCCATTAGATTGGACAGATGAATGCAAGCAAGCTTTCCAGCAACTCAAGCAGGCTTTGACCAAGGCTCCAGTCCTAGGTCTCCCTGATGTTACCAAGCCATTCACCTTGTTCATAGATGAACTCAGAGGCATTGCAAAAGGTGTTTTAACTCAAGACATTGGCCTTTGGAAGAGGCCTATAGCCTACCTTTCCAAAAGACTCGATCCAGTGGCAGGAGGATGGCCTCCATGCCTAAGGATTCTGGCCGCTGTGGTGATGTTATTCAAGGAGGCTAAAAAGCTCACTTTTGGACAAAAGATTTCTGTGGTAACTTCCCACAGTTTGGAGACTCTTATTAAAACCCCTCCCGAGAAATGGCTCTCAAATGCCAGGATTCTACACTATCAGGCTCTGCTCCTAGACCCAGAATCAGTAACTTTCAAGACTTCCTCAGCTTTAAACCCAGCCACCCTTATGCTCGACGATGACCCAGAGAGTCAAGGGTCACCTCTCCATGAGTGTGCTGACATCCTCGAGCTACAACAAAACCTACGGGCTGATCTTACTGACCAGCCACTGGGAGATGCTGACAACTATTTCACTGATGGAAGCAGCTTCATCCAGGATGGCAAATGAGTGACTGGCACAGCAGTGACCACTGGAAAAGAGGTACTCTGGGTTAAATGGTTAGAACCTGGCACTTCTTCCCAAAAAGCAGAGCTCATTGCTCTGACAGAGGCATTAAAGCTGGCTGTGGGAAAAAGGTTAAATATCTATACTGACAGTAGATATGCTTCTGCTACTGTGCATGTACATGGGGTCATCTATCAAGAGCAGGGTCTTTTGACCTCAGCTGGGACTAAGATTAAAAATGCGGCCGGGGATTTAGCTCAGTGGCTTAAGTGCCTGCTTTGCAGGCACAGGGTCATGAGTTCGATCCCTGGTACCAAAAAAAAAAAAATGCCCCTCAGATTTTAGACCTATTGGCAGCCATCTGGCTACCTCAACGGGTTGCTATTATTCATTGCAAGGCACTCCAAACAGGAGATGACCCCATTGCTGTAGGAAACAATCTAGCAGATCAAGCTGACAAAAGAATAGCAACCACATAAGAGGGGCCTACTGAGGAAGTAACTGCTCTGATACTAGTTCCTCCAGTCCTGTCAAAACCAGTAAATACAAAGAAAGATTTACAGTTAGCATCTCAACTTGGAGCAGAACCCCTCACCCCGGAGGACTGGTACCAGTTACCCGATAAGCGGATACTGTTGCCTGAGGCATTAGGACAAGAGCTACTACACCAAGCTCATCAGACCACCCATTTAGGAAAAACTAAACTTGCTGAATTGTTCAGAAATCGGTTCTTTATTCCAAAACTCTCCAAACTAACCACATCTTTGAGCTCCAGATGTCCTCAATGTTTGTTGGTCAACCCAACCAAGAACTCTCCACTAGAGACCACCCAACACTGAGGGACCTCTCCGGGAGCACATCGGGAAGTAGACTTCACGGACATGGTAAAGCCTGGTCCCCAGGGGCAATGCTATCTCTTGGTAATGGTAGACACGTTCATTGGCTGGACAGAGGCTTTCCCTACTAAGTCTGAGTCACCCTTGGTAGTAGTCAAAAAGCTATTCCATGAGATTTTACCTTGATTTGGCCTCCCACTATCGATGGGGTCTGACAATGGCCTGGCTTTCATAGCCCAAATTACTCAAAAAGTAGCTCAGGTATTAAAAATTAATTGGAAACTTCACTGTGCCTATCGACCACAAAGTTCAGGACAAGTAGAACGCATGAACCAGACTATCAAAGACACTTTAACTAAGTTGTCTTTAGAAATTGGCGATAACTGGGTGAGCCTTCTTCCCTTTGCGTTGTTAAGGGCCAGATGTACCCCATATATCTCTGGAATTTCCCCCTTTGAAGCCATGTTTGGAAGGCCTCTGCCATTAGTTCCTAAGCTGTTAGAAGACAAATTAGCTGAAATTACGAATCAAGATCTCATTAAGTCCCTACAGAATCTCCAGCCTGTGCTGACCTCAATCCACCAGCTCTTTAGACAGAAACATCTGACCCTGCCCTCGGAGACACCACTCAAAGCACCGATTGAGCCGGGGACTTCAGTCCTGGTGCAGCATCACTGCCGAGACTCCCTCAAACCTCGCTGGGAAGGACTTTTCACCGTGGTACTCAGCACCTCCACCGCTGATAAGGTAGCAGAAAAGACTGCGTGGATCCATCACACCCATGTCAAGCCACTGGAGACGGCCGACGATGAGAAACACTCTCAGTGGACTGTGCGAACTACCGGTAACCCCTTAAAAGTTAAAGTTGTCAGGACCCAAAAACAAGCTTATGAGTTAATTCCCCAATCTCCTTTGGCTGAAGATTCGGTCTAGTCCCAACATCAGAGAGGAATGTTATGTGCTAACCTAAGCGCTGCCATTCTGTTCTGTATGCGTCGCCCCTTTCCCAAAAAGGCCTAAGTTTCGGTTTCTTGCTTAAGTTTCATTTTACTGGAAATCAACCTCACAACCCCCTTCCCTCCCCGGTGGGCTGTCCTAAATTCTGGAGGTCAATCATAAAATGTGCTAATAGTGCTGTTCTGTAAAAATGTTTAACTTCAAAGAAAATTACAAAAAGTTCTGTGTGGCCCAGCTTCTATCTGGCTATGTCAACAGTGACAGCATTCCTGTGGTTTTTAGCTTTAAAAGCCACTCCCCTTAGCTGTAAGGCACGCAGTCTTTGGGTCGATCTGAGGAGACTGCGTTGTCAGGCCACCTGAATAAAGCCTTTGCTCCCCAAATTAAACCTCTTGCTTCCTTGGATTTTATTCCAGGGTCTGAGCTATCACAAGATTCATCTTGCTATAGAACACCAGAATTTATTCCTCTAACCAAATAATATTGTACTCAGTGATTGACTTTCCCTCCTCCCCCATTTTCCTGTCACTAGTATCTTCTATTCTGCTTTCAACTTCTAAAGAATCATTTTGTTTTGTATGAAGGTATGAACCAAGGGCCACCACCTTCAGTTATAATCCCAAACTTTTAAATGAAAAAATTTTTTTAATTTAATTTTTTTAAGTTTAAAATACTAATTATTTTTGAGGTAGTAAGTAGCCCCCCTCAAAAACAAGAGGTAATAATTCTTCTACTGTAGGATCTTGTTGAGAAATAGGTAGTTACATACATGGACTATTATACTTTAGATATTTCTGTTCTCATTACACAGCAGTTGTTAAGGTTATACATAATTCTCTTTCAACTTCTGACAGCAGGGTTAAGAGTCCTTTTGCAATAAGGTGCTCTGTAGAATCAGTGACACCTTAAGGTGCTGACTGTGATTCTTCTGTAACACAAAGAAGCCTCTTGGAACTCAGAAAAGCAGTATATGGCTGGGGCTTGACGTTAATTTTGCAGCCCTGGGCAGGAGGGGAGCTGCTTTAGCACCTAGTGCAACAGGAATTTTCTCCCTGCCACTGGGAGAGGCAGACAAAGGTACATATGATAATTCAGCACTGCCTCCTATTTGCTAAGGACCTTTTCAGAATTTGACTTTTGACACCACCAGCATGCCTTTCCATTCTTCTCTCCAGGCCCATTCTCTCTGCTTGGTGAAGTTTTTTTTCAATCTGCTAGTTAGTGCTTCCCTTCAGGGAGAAAGGGTCAGGGGTTTAAAAAGCTCCATAGAGTCCTCCTTGAGGACTCTATGTCTGTTGTCCTGCCTGCTGCCCTCCCTTTGGCATCATGCTTTGCGAGCCCTAGTGCTTACTGTGTGTCCTGGCTGGGGCAGTTCCCATAGGAAAAGACCTATTAGAGGTCTTTTGGAGAATTTGTTGCAATTTGTGTATGGCGAGAGAAACAAAGAGGGAGGCAGAAACAGCAAGACAGTGAGAGAAAGAAAGAGGAAAATGAGAAAGAAAAGGTAAAGAAGAAGGAGGAGGAGAAAGGGAAGGAAGCAGAGGAGAGATAAGAGAAGAGAAAAGAGCAGAGAAAAAACTGTTGTGATATTAGGAAGTCAAATTGATAAAATGTGCTTGGACTCAGTCTTAGGTGGGGACAAGTGCAGAGTGCTGGGCCAGATGGGTTCAGTGATGGTCATGAGAGAGCCAGTGAGTTTTCCAATGGGTGTCCTCCCACACTGAGTGCTGAAGAGGGCTCTTTATCATTATTTAATTCAGAGTAGAATGCCCGGGAGATGGGTCCCCATTTTATAGAGGAGTTCCATGAATTTCAGAGAGCTATAGTAGCCGGCTTGTTCACGGACAAGAGATCATTGCATCTAGAATGGACACTTGTGAATCAACCTGAGGAAGGGAAGATGCAGGTGTCCTCAAGGTACAATGGGGAAGTTTTCACCCTGAGGCTTTTTAAAAAGTTTTTGTTGCAATCAGATTCATTTCTCTGGAGGAGACATGTCTGTTCACTTGCATCAAAATGGTTTCTTTTTGCTCTCTTCCTCTCAGCTCATCTTAGGGTAGATGTCAATTTCTGGAATGTTGGGTTTGGTTTTTCTTACTGCTCTGATGTGCAACAAAGCAAAATGAAGCTGTTATAGTGCTAAGCCTGTAATAGGACTCTGGAGAATGCCAGCTTGGGCTACAGTGAGACTAATGCAAAATCATAGGAACAGACAAAAACACCACAGTAACAGCATGGGAGAGGTAGTGAGTTTCTCTTTTTTGGCAGGGCGTCATCACCTGCCTTGATGGTAGCCCTGGGAGACCCTGCTTGTTGGTGGTTCTGTTGTCTATATGGTCAAGGAGCCCTCAAATGTCCAGATTGTTTTTTTCCCCTCATACTGAGGATCAAACTTACAATCTTGTGCTCACCAGACAGGCACTTATGCCACTAAGCTAAATCTCCAGCTTGAGGTTTGGGTGTTCTATGGGACATGTTGAGAATGGAATCTTTGCTATAGTTCATTAAAAGAGGAAATAATGGGAGTGACCCTTTCTAGAGTGGATTCCATTCTTGCTTGTACTTAGAAATAGCCAGGTTCCTTGCTCCTTAAGCCCTTAGTTTTTGCCTCTAAGCATTCAGGGAAAGTTATGGAGTATCAGTTTGGGGATATTCCTTCTGGCTCAGTCTGAACAATACATTGACCACAGCTTCATGAACAGAGCTCCTTGAAGGATGAGCATTGAGTGCTACCTTTAGGACTGGTGGCTTCCTGGCTTTCCACCGCTGATGGAGGGGAAACTTGTGTGACCACATTGGATTCAGGACCACCTCAAGTTCTCAAGTGATTCTCCACTTTCTCTGGGAAGTCCTTGAGCTGTTCTTTTCTTCCCTAATGGCTCTATTAGAATTAAAAGATAATGTACTTGAATTAACCAGTGAGAATGAGTGAAATATTGCTAGAGAGGTAGCCACAGACTAAGATTTAACTGATCTATTTCAGACCACAGACCTAGAGATGGCCACAGAAATATACTGTATAATGAAGATATTCAGACTTTCAGGAAATGTAGCCAGGTACTTCTGGGTCCAAACTACAGCGCTCCTGAGTGTAACCTGTTTTCCTCCAGTGTATTCGATTTTTAACAATAGGTACAACCATGCCTGTGTTCTAGTTTGTTTTTCCAGAGTTCCCTCTGACTTTTCTTGGGAAGAAACCAATAAGGCCAAAGATAAACAATCCCATCTTCAAATATAGAGCACTGTTTTACAGTCTCCTTTTCCTTACTTAGGTCTCATTGCTTAGGAAGTTTGTTTTGTAGTAACTTATATTTTGTTGCAATTTTACTATTTTCTTCTCTGAGGTACATTAAACTTAAATAAAATAACCTTGAAATTTGAGAAAAATGAAAGTATTTCCATAACACACATGCATACATTTATTTATTTATTTCTTCCTGTTTTTGAGGCAGGGTCAGGCAGACCATAATTTCCTATGTAGCTGACACAGACTTCAAGCTGGAGAAGATTCTGCTGTTGCCTCAGCCTCTTGAGTGCTGGTATTACAGGCAGGTACCACCATGCCTGGTTTCCTCAGCATTTTAATGGTTTCAATCTACTGACTATGCACATAGCTTGTCACTGATCTGTGTTTTGATCTTTAGAGTCAGCCTTTGATTTTGAGGCATGTTCTTGCTATGTGGCCCAGGCCAGACTCTAACCTGTGATTCTCTTCCTGCTTGAGTCTCCCAGGTGCTGGAATTACTGAGGTGCACCACCACTCCCCAATTACCACACACTTGTCTCCTCTACTGCTTTTTACTTGTGTTTGCCTGGAGGCCTTTCCCGTCTCTCTATAAACCTGGAGGTGTGTTTATTGGATCAACTGAAAGCTACTCTCATATCAACTGGTCCATCTTCTCCACAGGACTCTCCCAGATCATGCTCTTTTCTGCTCCCACCATAAAATATTATTGACCACTCCTTAGGACCTGAGCCTTTTTCATTTTCATTAACTAGAAATCATAGCTTGTCTTTTGTGTACTTTTCTTATTCCAGACATTCAATAAGAATACATTAACCTAATACCCTCAAGACTCCAAGGAAGGAAAACCTGCTTTTATGTCCCATACCTAAAAGAGAAGAACCAAGGCACTGAGTGGTCTCTGGCCATGGTCTCCTGATTATTATAGAAGAATCAGGATTTACGGCTAGGCTATTGGACCCCAAAGTCTTCACATGTAGCCTTCTGCTTAGCTCCTCTGCTATTCCTGTCACTGCATTTCCCAGTCATTCTAGAAATGTTTGTTTAATAATGATCATAGATTTCTTAATATGTTAGTATAAATTGTGTTTATGTGTATGTATATTCTCATTTCATGGTTATAATTTCAAAGTAAGAATCAATTTTTGAGTTTCTTTTGAATAACCTAAAACTGGGTCACTGCACATGTTCTCAAAAAAATGCTTCTTGTGAGCCTAGAAGGCAAAGCTTCTCTGTATTCATTTCTAATCTAGGAGGAGAGGTGGCCCCAGTCTCAATATCTTTTTTTTTTGTACAATGAATTGAACTCACAACCTTGCACTTGCCAGGTATGCCCTTGTGCTGCTGAGCTATATTCGTGGTCCATGGTCTCAATGTCTTTATTCCACACTGCATTTCCTATTGCTCATGTTGGTTATATGACTCTTGTTTTCTTCAAATTACTTCCTATGGGGGGAATGATTATTTGGGCTTGAACATCAGGAAGCACCTGATCTGACAGGAGTCTCCCAGGTGCCTAGGACTCTGGTTCTATTGGGACTGGGAGCAGGGAGGAGCAGAGATGCCCTCTGCATGACAGCACCCAGCTTACATTCTGTTCCAGAAGCTAACTGCACTGTAGAGGGGGAGAAGCAAAGTCTTGGAGCATCTTTAATGCCATCAGGATGATGTTCCTATGTGTTGGCAGACCTACCTCTTAGTGATCATGTATCAACCAGTTTACTGCAATAAATGTTCTTCAGAAAGGATGATGGAAGGCTTTATATTCTTCCTTAATTGGATGAACCCTGTGATAATTTGTTCTAACTCTGTTTTTTTTTTTTAAAGACAATACGCAAGTTAGGATCAACAGTTGTCCTGTCATTTATTTGTTCATAAACACAGAAAGAATCATTTTTATGTTCCAGACAATCTACTAGATATTGGAGAAATTTCAGGGAAAAAGACAGGAGCAAACTTTGAGGTGTGTTGTGGTGTATGTTTGTTATCCCAATACTTGGGAAAGTGGGGCAGGAGTTTGGCCTAGAATTGGAGGCCACCCTGGGATATATAGTGAGTTCCAGGTCAACCTGAAGTATATGTGACATAGGGGAAAGAAACTCCCACCACTAGATGTCTGGTATGCATTTGTGTTCTCAAAAATTGAAGAATGAATTGGAAATTAAGAGCAGAATCTATTCCTTGAGGGAAAGAAAGCTTCTGTCTGAGAGAGATGGAAAGTGTTGTAAGTGTGTTGCCAAAGACTCTGTCTTTTCTAGGGTCATTTATAGAGCAAAACCACAAAATGAGGTGAGTCCAAGTTGGGAAAAATGAGAAATCGCAAGGTAGAGATAAGACAAAATCATGGTCAACCAATAAAAGTATGAGTATAATCATTCAGGTAGAATTGATTAAATCAGGGACAAATGGGGAAGCAAGTCAAGTAGGAAGGGAGCATGAATACATAGCAGGAGATTTTTGTGCAGGGGGTTGGGTTAGTGGCTCCTGGCTTCCTCAGGGTGATAGATACCTATTTAGAATATCAATGCCTAGTGTTTATCCCTAGGATGTGGGTTCCTTTGTTTTGTCTTTTGACTTGAGGTCTGGCCCACAGTGAGGTGTCTGTTCTCTTACAGCTGCAAGGTATCTGGTCTTCTGCACTAGCTCTTTTGAGGGTCTAGTCCTGTCTGACTGCCTATAATACTAACTTGGCTAACTGTAACACATGGAGACAGTCTATCTCTAAAACCCATAAAGAAGGAGAGAAGAAACTTATATTTTCTTTTTAGGATGGCATAGAAATTTGAAAATAAAATGGTAGCTGTTCTTGTTAATTGAAGTGAGAGAAACAATCTGTTTTAATGTATATGGTCCTCAGGATAGAACTAGGATCAATTACAAGAAATTACAAGAAGGTTGTTAGAAGGAATGATTGTCCAAAGATGAAGTATTGTTCTCCAGACACTGACTGCCCTTTTTCCCAGGATGTCAGGCTGCCTGAAAATGTTGTTATATGGGTTAAAAACAGTCTTCTGTTTAAAAGAAGAACTGAGATGACTTTGTGAGCTGAATACATTTTGAGATACCTTGAAACCTTGAAATCTTAAGATCTAGAATGCTTGATAACTTTTGGAAAAATGTGCAAGGATTTGAAATATGAATATAATAATGATTTTTATTTATTGACTGATTACAGTAATGGGTGATCAAACCCAGGGGCACTCCACTCCTGAGCTATATCCCCACCCCCATTTCAAATTTTGAAATAGGATCTTGCTAAATTTCCCAGGCTGGACTCAAAGTTGTGATCCTCCTGACTCGACCTCCTGGAGTGGTGGTATGACAGGTATGTGCCACCAAACCCAGCTCATAATTACTTAATTCCTTTTCTTTTATTTTGAAGGTAGTAAAAATATAACAGAACAAGACAGAACACAGTCAATCGAGACAATGCAGTGAAAGTGGTACAGAACTTCAGAGCAGGACACTGGGATAACTGTAATAGGTACCATAGTATATCTCATTATCTTCACAATAGTTGTTCAGTCCATTAGGTATAGTAAAATCAAACCAAAAACAGAACATTATAAAACCAATTGATAGAGAATATTGAATAGAGCAAAACAATTAATTATAATGAAACAAAACAGTGAAAACATTTGTCTTCAAACAGAAGATAGAAGGAAATTCCCCACATTTGCTATATTGCATATGGTCATCCTCCCAAGAGATGCTAATACCTCTGTCCCCAATTGCTAATGAAGGGGAAGGGTTGGGATGTTTGATTCTGTACAGATTTGCATCTGTAGGCTCATGGGGGCTGCTGACTGGTTCTCCTGTCTTGTGCCAGAGGGAGGTGCTTACCAAGAGGGTGAGCAAATTGCTTTCATTGTGCAGCTGCCCAAGTTCCACCATGGCTGGATCTTGGGAGCTGCTGACTGGTTCTCCTCCTGGCTCATGCCAGAGGGAGGCACTTACCAAGAGGGTGGATGAATTACTTTCTTGTGCAGCCACCTAAGTTCTACCAAGGCCAGATTTCCGGAGCCACTGACTGGTTCTCCTCCAGGCTTGTGCCAGAGGGAGGTGCTTACCAAGAGGGTGGACAAATTGCTTTCTTGTGCAGCTGCCTAAGTTCCAACATAGCCAGGTCTTGGAAGCCTGACTGCCTTAATTCCTTTTTAATAAAAGGCCTACACTGAAACTTTACAAAGCTGGGGGTAGCAGGGGGTGAATCTTTGTAATCTCAGCACTCTGGGAGACCTGAGTAAAGAGCATCACAAGTTGGATTTCAGCCTGAGTGATTTGGTGACTTATTGTGACTCTGACCCAAACAAAGCAAAGCAAAGCAAAGCAAAGCAAAGCAAAGCAAAGCAAAGCAAAGCAAAGCAGACAAAAAGGACTGAGGATTTTAGCTTAGTGTAAAGACCCCAGTTTCAATTCCTGTCCATGTCTAGGACTGGGTTGGAGCTTAGAGGAAGGAGTCACTGTTCCTTCAGTGGCTTTTAAACAACTTAGTCCAACTCTTCAAAGACTTCAGGAATTCAAGTCAGCACATTTGGAGTTAATTCTTGTACTTTGCTGAGTAAGGAAATATTCTCATACTGTGCCCAGTCCAGATAAAATATATCCTTCCTCCACTGGCCTGTGACTTAGTGCATCATTGTGCCACTTGAGTCTGACAGTTTGCTGGAGTTATTTGCCTATAAGATTTTCGTGAATTTCTCATCTCCAAGCTTGTAAGTATTATGTTTGGTTCTATTTCATTGTGCAGAGTTTTCCAAGGAAATTGTTTCAAGAAAAGCAAGGTGTTCTCTAGTATGTGCATTTCCCCTGCATTAGGGTGAAATCTTGTTAGCGCCACACTTCACAGGGCAAGGATCAGAGAGATAAACTGAGCAGGACACTCCTGTGGGATAGTGCTACAACCAAGGGTGTGTCTCAAGGTATGCTGGCCCTGGAGGACTGAGCGAGTCTTGACAGGAGCTGGGTGCACACTGCCAAGAAGGATTCTACATTCAAGACACCTCTGCAGAGAGTGATTCTAAAGTCATTTAATCTTGGCCTCAGGGTTCCTCACAGGAAATAGAAAATAATAATTTCTACCTCAGAGGTTCATGTTGAGAAACAGAAGAACACATGCAGACTTACAATTTTAGATATTTCTGCTTTCATTACATAGTAGCATTTGTTATCCATTGTACTCTTTCAACTGACAGCAGTGTTAAGATTCCCTTTGCAACAGGGTGCTCCATAGAGTGAAATTCACCTCTGGGTGTTGAATGTGACAGTGGATCCCCTTTTCTGACACAAGGAATTCAGAAAAACTGTTATGTGGCTGGGGCTTGGATTCCATTCTTGCAGTTTTGAGAGAAGCTGTTTCAACAGCTGGTGGAACAGGAATATCCCCCCAGTCACTGGGAGAGGCAGACAAAGGTCGTGTATATAATAGTCAGCATGGCAAACTATTTTGCAATGGATCCTATCAGAGTTTAACTCTTAACATCCTCCTTCCTTCTTCTGCCCCCTGATCCCTGTCCAGTTTCCTTCCAGGTCTAGTCCCTGGGTTGGGTGAGGCTTTTGTTTTAACTGCCTGAGGAATGTTGCCTGAGGGAACAAGGAGTGGAGAGGTCTGTCCATAAAAGCCAAGAGGAGGGCTGGCTGAGAAGCCTGAAGTCCTGCCTGCTCACCTGCAGCCTCCTGCTCTCACTATTGGCACCATGCTCTACAAGGTTCTGGTCCTCTGTGCTCTGTGTATCTTGGCTGGGTCTTTGCCCTTACCAGACCTAGGTAAGAAGTGTTGTGATGCGATGCAATGTGTGCATAGAGAGACTGAGTGAGGGGAATAGACTATGAAAGTTATAAAGTTCAACTGGGTAAAAACAGATGGCAGATGAGCTATGGGGCCTTGGGCAGTTGAATGAGTAGGCTACAATTTTGTTTGTGGGTTTGGATTGATCTCATGGCTAGGGCAGATGGGATTAGGGCAGGTGATCACAGAACAAGTTAAGTTTTCCTATGGATCCCATCCCAGAATGAATGTTAAAGATGCCTATTTAATACTATTTAATTTAGAATAAAAAGTCTAGAGGAGAAGAGTCTCTCATTTTACAATTAATTTCAGAGCTGGAGCAGTCTCCTGGTCATAGACAAGGGAGATCATTTGGTCTAGGATGAGAACTTGTAAATCATTGTGAGGAGTGAAACAAATGTGTCCTCACTAACCACAGATGAAAGGAATTTTTCACCCTAATGCTTTCCTTCTTAAGTTTCTTCTTGAGCTCAGGCTCATTTCTCGGGGGCAGAGATGTTCATTACCTTAGATGAAGGCGGCTTCTTCTTCTTTCCCTGTTTCTCAGGCAGCTCTCAGTTTCTGGGATGTTTAGTTGGTTTTCTTACTGATTTGGATGTGTGATAAAGCAAAG
>PVJX010045720.1:0-12601 GCA_004027295.1 Dolichotis patagonum | reverse complement strand
GTCTCCTCATATCAATAACCAGGTACAGGACTAGCAGAATGAAGAAGTCAAAAGCACTCAGTGTGGTGACATAGAAAATGGGATAGAAATTTTCTTTACTGGAACAAAACCTTCATTTTCAGAAATTCTTATCAAAGTAACAAAACTAAACCCTAGAATATAACAATAGGCAGTGTGTCTTATAAGGATGTCTTTGGCCTGACCTTTGTAATACAACAATATTTTACCTGCCTAAACTCCCCAAAATGCCATCACAATAGAGTTGGTGGTCTCTGATTCTTTCTGGATCATAGACCACCTTGGTGTAATACAGAACCAACAGAGGATTATGGTCCAGGTGATCAACTCCTAGGAGCAGGTGGTCAATGTAGCCTGCAGCTCCTCTAGTACAGTTTATATGTTTCCCCATGTCTACAATACCACCAGTGGCTATTAAGGCACCCGGGAACTGGTAATAATCATGTGAAGCCCAGCCAAACGTGTTTCAGTGTTAGAAGGAGGAACCACTGGAACCAGTTGGAAGTGATGTCTTGAAGAAAAGGGCAGATTCTCTCTGAGACTCAATTTTCAGGCATGGGTTTAGCAAATAGGAGCTCCAACACAGCAACCACAAAGTAAGTCACTCTCAACCACTGAAAAATGCAAGGAATTCACAATATCCCAACAATGACAATTCACAGGCAATTCCTATAGAAATTAAAAGTAAACTCCTCCATGCAATTTCCTCCGTAATTTGGATTTTGAACATATTTGTTGACATATAAAAGTCATTGATAGAAAAAATGAAGATTCTATAATAAATACAAACCATGGGAAACCAAAGTCGGTCACTGTTAGTCTATTGAGCTAGAATGTACCAGTATGTACCAGTACCAGTACCAGTATTTTCCTACTCCATAATTAATGAAGATGGTGAGACTGAGAGCTAGTCCCCTGAACATTTCCAGGCAGTGGAGATGGTACCATGAGGTAGACAGACATCAGGTTTCCAGTTGAGATCACTAGTGAGTAGGTTTGCTCAACTCAGGGATACCAGCTCAGAACTGATGAGACAATCAGTTTCTTGAGAATTTATTACCTTATAAATCCAATTATTACTCTTCCAAACTCAATAAAAGCCTTAGGAAGGATATTGTAATGGTGAGCACTAGACCAAAAAAGAACATTACACTTGCAGGAAGTTACTGTCAACTGGGTTCTTATTGACAACTAGGTCACAGGCAAGCTCATTGACTCTATTGGGGGTGTCCAAGCTAGAATAGTTTCCAAACTCTCCAAATCTGTATTCCAGACTGCAAACTTTCTTCTCTTCCAATGTATTATTAATTTGGGTTTCCAGTAGACTGCCAAGTGTGTTGCTAGTAGCTCATTATGGATGAGTAGCAAACCTTGATCCATCTTCAGCTCTACCTACCTTTTTGGGGGGATCTAAATCTGGCTTCTGGAGCCACTGGGGGACTGGAGCACACTGCCCAGCACTACAGTAGCCAGCATCAATTCAAGGCAGTGCCCAGGCTATGCTCTGTACTCTGCTCTATTTTGCTCTTAAATTTATTTATGCTTTGAGTTTCTCATGTAAGAGAAATCATACAATGTTTATGCTTGTGTAATAATTTATTTCTTTTTATCTTTTTTCTTTTTTTATCGGTACTGGGGATCAAAGTCACTTATGCCGCTGAGCTAAATCCCCAGCCCCGAATTTATTTCACTTAACATTACTGTCTCATGGTGCATCCTTTTTCCTACAAATGACTCTAAATTATCCTTCTTTATGGCAGAGCAATATTCCATTGTGTATAAACCATTCATATGTTGATGGACATATAGGCTGCTTCCAAGATTTAGCTATATGAATTGTGCTGCTATAAATATGGGTAGGCATATATTCTTATAATATGCTATCTTTAACTTTTGGGAGAAAGATATATAGAAGGAAATAGCTGATTGAATGGAATTTCTATTTTAAGATTTTGAGAAACACCCATACGGAGTTCTATAGTGATTGTACCAGTTCATATTTCCACCAACAATGTAGAAGGGTTCTATTTTCTCTAAAGCTTCGCCAGCATTTGTTATTATCTTATTTCTCAGGGATATCCATTCTTTCTGGGTTCAGATGAAACCTCAGTGTTGTTTCAATTTGCATTTCTCTAATAGCCAAAGATGTTGAACATCTTTTACATGTAGTTGTTGACCATTTGTACTTCCTCTGTGAAGTGTTTATTCTTTTCAGTTGCCCCTTTTTAATTTTTTTAGTTCTTTATATATTCTAGTTATAAGTCCTCTATCTGAGGAGTATCTGTAGGTTGGTTGTTCATTCTGTTGGTTTTTTCCTTTGCTGTGCAGAAACTTTTTAACCTGATGATTCAATTTGTTGATTGCTGATGTTATTTTTTGTGCAACTAGAATTCTTTTAAAGTCTTTGCCTTCAAAAGTTTCACCTATTTTACTTTCCAGCAGATTGTTTTAACATTTAGATCTCTGATCCATTTTTTACTTTAGCCTGGTACATGGTAAGAGATGTGGGCATAGATCCAATCTTCTGCATTTGTATAGCTAGTTTCCCCCGCACCATTTGTTAAAGAGCCCATCTTTCTCCCAGCATATGTTGGTTGACCTCTTTTCCAAAAATCAGATGGCTGAATGTGCCCAGGATTGTTTCTGCTTCCTCAGTTCTGTTTCATTGATCTGCATACCTGTTTTTGAAGCAGTACCATGCAATTTTTTTAAATCACTGTGGTTTTGTAATATAGCTTAAGTCCAAGATTATGATGCCTCCTAATTTGCTCTTCTTGCTAAGACTGTTTTTGCTCTTCTTAGTCTCTTCTGCTTCCATATAAATTTAGGAATGTTTATCTAGTTATGTGAGGAATACTGTTTCTATCTTCATTGGCTTCTGTTAAATCTATATATCAGTTTTAGAAATATAGCCATGTTGACTTTTTGGGGTCTTCTATGTATATGATCATGTAATCTGAAAATAATGATAATTTGTATTTTCTTTTCCTGTGTGTATCCCTTTTTTTCTTTCTTTAGCATGATTTCCCTGACTAATATTTTGATTACTGTATTGAATAGAAGTGGTGATAGTGGACAACCTTTTTTGTTCCTCATTTTGTAGGGAATTTTTTTGTTTTTCCCCATTAAACAAGATGTTGGCAGTAGATTTGCCATAAACAGTTTTTATGAAATTGAGATAAGATCCTTCTATTCCTATTTTCTTCAGGATATTCACCATGAATGGATACTGGATTTTGTCAAAGGCATTTTTTGCATCTATTGAAATGGTCATGTGATTTTTGTCCTTGTTTATGTTTATATGATAGATTAGATTTATTGAGTTATGTATGTTGAACTATCCTTGCATCCCTGGGATGTAGCCTACTTGGCTACGGTCCTTGATCTTTTTGATGATTTGTTGCATTGTTTGCTAGTATTTTGTTTTGTTTTGGAGGCAGGATTTCACTATATAGTTCAGGATGGCCTTGAAATCACTATGTAGCCCAGGTTGGTCTCAGACTTGCAGGGATCCTTCTATTTCAGCTTCCTGAGTACAGAGATTACAAGTGTGAACCACCATGTCAGGTTGAGCGTTTTTTGCATCTATGTTAATTAAAGAGCTTGGCCTGTTTTTGGCTGAGTCTTTGGTTTTGGAATCAGTAACAGTAATAGCATAAAAAACAAACTGAATATTGACATACCTTAGGAAGTAATGTACCACCTTTAACTATAGCAAAGGGATCTATAATTATACTATAAACATTAAGACAAACCAAATATTGACTAACAGTACATATTTACTAAATGCAACAATTACCAGTAATAGTATAAAGTTAATTAACTATCAACAGTAATAACATATTAATTAATTATCTAAAGATTAATAAAGCATACTGGCTATAATAGTGTCTTAGTTACTTTTTACTCATCGCTGAGACAAAACACCTCATGCCCAAAGTTGGGAAAGGAAAGGTTTATTTCTTACAGTTTTTGGAGGTTTCAGTGCATACTCAGTTGGCTCCAAGGTAGGGTGGCATGGCGGGCCGCAGTTCATGGCAGCTGCAAAGAGCAAGCAGAAACCGGCAAGAGAGAGAGAGAGACACGCCTTCTTTCTGCCATTACATCACATCCTGGCTCCACCCCTAACAGGGTGTAGCACTGATACCACCAATCCAAGCACTAGACAATGAACCAATCACAAATGTACAATGCAAATACGTGAGGCCTGGGGGCCACTGACATAAACCATGACAAGTAGTAAACATAGAGTAGGGAACTGAAAGATAAGAAAATTAAACTTGAAATATTAGTCAATGGAAGATGAGAAAGTTGAGACTGGGGGTCCTACTGAGGAGTAAAAGGAATTTAATAGTACAGTGGTACCTTGGTTCACAAAGTCAATTCTTTCCAAGATTCTGGTTACAAATTGAACTGGACAAGAACCAAATCAAATTTCTTTATATGGTCAACATTGAATTTAAACACTGAATTTGATTTGGTGAACTGAAGTACCACTGTATTTTTTATGGATTATATCTAAATATCCCCATAAAGCCCCATGCACTCATAGGTAGGACATTTGGGAGGTGATTGGATCATGGGTGTGATATTCTATTAGTCCACTGACTGGCTTACAGCTGGGTGTGATATTCTATTAGTCCACTGATTGGCTTACAGCTGGGGAGAGGTAGGTCACTTTTTTTTTCTATTTTTTAAAATTTTATTTAAAGAGAAAAAAACAAAACAAAACAGAATAAAGGGTAGCAACAATACAGAATTCCAAGGAAAAAAGGAAAAGAACAACAACAAAAAAATCCTAAGAAATTATTACTTGACAAATTACATACTGACTTCTTGGAAATAGTTGTTCAAATTACAAAGTTAAAACATGTAAAGTAGATATTCAAACAGTGAGACTGCTAACAGTTCTGCTCCATGATCTGACAAAAATAGCAATATGGTCATCCATCTTACCCACTCATATATACATGCAATTATATCAAAAGGGTAAAATTAAACACAACAAAACAGAACAAAGTGGATCACAAGAAAGCAATGTTAGAGACATAAATTTCAAAACTAGATGATCGGAGATATTCACTCTCTATCATATTGATTCTTGTTTTCTTCCAAATAGTTGTCCATATTGTCACATACAGGGAATTCACATGAAACAACATAGTATGGAATTGATCTGAGCAGGACAAGGAGGGCATTTCAGGTCATCAAGACCAGACATTAGGGAAGCCAAGAATGGCTGTCATAGTATCTCTCATTCGTTTTGAACAGCTGTCCATACCTTCATGTGTGTTGAACTTAAACAAGACAAAGCAAGCTAAAATCACTTTGAACAAAAAGTGATAGTTTTGCGAGATTTCACATCATGACATTATGGAATCAGCACTGGGTATTGTAGTGTCTCTTTTTCTTCAAAGTAGTTGTTCATTTCAACATGTGTTATATAGTTGGTTCTTATAAACTGTTTATAAGCTCTACACATGCATGAGTCTATAAATGTATATCTATCATTTCTGTATTAGAGGTAAAAACAAAACAAAGCAAGATAAAACAAAACAATTCCTAGAAAAGCATGAGGCAAAAAAGTCACATAAAACTGCAATACAAGGTGATCTACAATGGTTACCATGATGTCTCAGCAGTATATAACATTAATAAAAATGAAGCATTGGAGACATTATAAGACTTCAAAAGCAAGTAATAATCCAACCAGAGTGGGTATTTTAGTGAATCTTGTCATCTTCAGTGTAGTTGCCTATACTCTTATTCTTGATGCTATCAATGATAACAGATTGGAATAAAATCAGTCAATACAGAGTAGCTATCTAACAAACCAGATTCAAATAAGATCAGTCATAATAAGACAGTATAAGTTATAAAGGGCTTCAGATTAAGTTGATAGGAAATTAGGGATGATTACCATAATATGGCCTCTTATTTTTGGGATAGCTGACCATGTCCTCAAGTCTAGTGTAAGTAGACAAAGTGGAACAGCATGTAATCCATCCAAGCAGAGTGGTGAGAATAATGTAAATTTTAAATCTTGTTACCCAATTAACAATATCCGCTGCCTCCCATTTTTAAACAATTCCTCCCTTTTCACTCTCATAGGGTGCACTGCTTGTTTTGGGTCCCACTGCCTCCCTATATAGAGCATCTCAATGGACCCTATCTCCTGATCTACTCTGCCTGTGTTTCTCTCTGTTAATATTTCAAGGCCAAATATACTAGAGATTACAGCCAATCTTCTCTGCCTTATTTCTGCTATTCTATTTTTCTACCATTGGTTGTCTATATTTCTGTTCCACTCCACTATCTGCCCTGTTCACTGAGGCCTCTCTGCCACTGTTCCTGAAATGCTCATATTCTTGTTCTCTCTCCCTAGAACGTCCTTCAGTATTTTTTGTAGGGTTAGACTAGTGGTTACAAATTCTCCTAGTTCCTCTTTGTCATGGAAGCATCTTGTTTCTCCATTAATTTCTAGAGAGAGTTTTGCAGGAGTTTCTAGGAGAGTTTTGTAGGTCACTTTTGGCATGGCCTGGAACCGTATCTTGGAGCCAACTGACTCTGGATTGAAACCTCTACAAACTGTAAACCAAAATAAACCTCTCCTCCTTTAACTTGTGGGTATTAGGTATTTTATCTCAGCAATGAGAAAGCAACAAAGACAGATTTTGGTAACAGGAGTGGAGCTACTGCTGTCCTGCTACTTGGTCATGTGGTTCAGAAGCCTTTGGAACTGGCTTGTGGGAGGAGTTCAAAAAGTTCAGAGATGTCAACTGGAAAGGCCCTAGAGTGATGTGAGCCAAGCTCAATGGGAAATTCCAATCAGAGATCAGGAATAATGATATAAATGTAGCTTATAAAAATCAGGTTCTGGAACTTTCTGTTGGGAAGGACTCTATAGCAGTTGGACTTCAGACCATGTGTGTTATGCTTTAGCAGAAAATTTGTCTGTAATTTGCTTGTTCCCAGAGATATTATACAGACCAAAATTAAGGGCCTTGGACTAATTTGGTAGAAGAAATTTCAAAACAGTCTAATCTTGAGGCAGTGGTTTGGCTATTGTTGGGGTTTTTCACCTGCTAAATCTTATGAATCAAGAACAAAAGCCCAGCAGCATGACTTTAAAAGTTTTGAGTTTGCCCAGGAAAAAAAAAAAAGCTTCAGTAAAGCTGCAGACTGCAAAGATAGAGCAGAAAATTTGGTTGCTAAAAAGATTAGTGTTAAAAAGGCAGATTAGCATTAAAATAGAACAGTAGAAAAGGTGGCCTAAGAGCATCACAAGAATTAGCAGGACTCACCCTTTGCAGGTTCAAAATTTAAAAAGTAAAAGACTTTGCTTTGAGAAAAGAGCCCAGACCATCATCTCTCACAATGGCTGGTGGCCTAGGGAATTTGTTCCTTTGGAATGAGTTCATAGTGCTCAACAATGCAGTCTCTTGACTCCTACAACTAAAACAGAAAAGTGCCTGGAGACTGCTTCAGCTGGTGGCAGACATTGTCATCGTCCACGCGGTTCTAGTTTTAGGTACATGTAGAAGGCAAGAGTTGTAGGGTCAGGAAAACTTCCACCTAGATTTTAGAAGATTAGGGAGACCAGACTGTGTATCCCAGAGACAGCACTGTGTGAAGCCAGAAGTACAGTGGAGACCCCAGAATGAACATCAGAAACCAGGAACATGGATCATCCAAGGAAGGCTGAAAGAAGTGAGCAAGAAAGAGGCCACAAAGGCTACAACCATTGGCAGTGCCATAGGGGTGGAGCCACCCAAGCTCAATCTTGCCACAGATTGTATTAGATGCTGGACAAAGAACAAGGGATATAATGTTTGCCCAGATGGATTTTGGTCTTGCTTTGGTCACATTCCTTTTCATCTCTCTATTTCTAACCTTTGGAATGAGAATGTTTATTTCATGCCGTTGAATTTTGGAAGTATTTAACTAGCTTTTCATTTTCACAGGGGCTTGCAGCTAAGAGTTTGTAGTAAATCTCAGAGGAAACTTTGGACTTGGACTTTTTAAGTAATGCTGAAGCTGTTAGAACTTTGGCAACTCTTAGAGATGGACTAAATACATTTTATATGAAGGAATGTACATGAGTCTTTTAGAGGCCAGGGATGGAATATTATGACTTATATCTAGATGCCACCCACCCCAAAGTTTCAGGCACTAATAGGTGGGGCTTTTTGGAGGTGACTGGATCATTGGTGTATGATACTGGATTAATCTACTGATGGGTGTATACCGGGGTGTGATCTTGTGAGGTGAAGCCTGGCTGGAAAGAGATGAGTCAGTGTGGGCATATCCCTCTTTCTCCTTTGATGGTTTGCTGCCTTCTGCCTGGCTGCCTGTCTCTTCTTTCATGCTGCTCTGCCTTGCAGCCAGTTGACTCTGTCTTTTTGAATGAGTGATTTCTTTCCAGGATCTGCAGTCTTAGAATCTAGGAAGTCATGGTTTTCTCTGGCTATCTATGGCTTGTGGGTTTGTGAAGTGTCTGCCTGTTCCAAAGTCCCTCTGTCTGTATACTTGACTATGGCAACTGTTTGAGCTAAGGTATATACTTGCTTATGTTGATAGATGGGGAAAGCAATCAAATCACTGGTCTCTAATGGATGTAGGCAATAGCATAAGGGTTCTAGTAGACTGCTGGACTCAACACCAGCACTTCCACCAGCATTCCTGAAAGTCATTCCTACTGGGCCTGGCTTCTTACCACATTCTTGACTTAAGCTTAAACTTCTCAGGGGTCTATATCTGGCCAGCACCCTCTCCACAGAGGTCTTGTGGTTGTGTCTCACCCGGTTACTATAGTAGGGTAACATTGGAAACCTTGAAATGGAAGTTGTTCAGTGGCTCTATGTTAAACTATTAAACCCATTCCAAAATGGCTCCTGATTAAAACTTGTCCAATAAGGCATGTGCTACACTGGATTTCTCCAACCCTAGCCTGCTGTGAAGGAATTATTTTTGGAGTAAAATCCTATGGTGTTTTTGCAGTTTACAGTGACCATAGGTTTTTCTTGAGGTGTGTGCTGCTGGCCTGGTCTGTTACTTTTCCCTAGACCTGAGAAGTCTCTGTGGCTTCATTTCTTTCCTGGGGCAACGGCCTTGTCCTTCATTATGTCAATCAATTGGTTGAATCCTCTGCAGTGCCAGTGGAAGACAGGTGGGTTTGAGTAGGGAGGTGAAATGATGCCATCTGCTCTTTCAAAGCCAGCAACGGAGAAAAACTCTCAGCAAGCCCACTAGCAGGACAGAATCTTACATAATGTCATTAGTGGCGTGTGTGTGTGTGTGTGTGTGTGTGTGTGTGTGACATCCTATCCACTCTTGTCACATTCTATTGGTTAGAAGCAAATCATAGGTTCCACTCAGACTCAAGGGAGGATATTATATAAAGGCATAAATATCAGTAGTTAAGGATGATCTGTCTGCTCCATTTGGATTGCATCTTTCTTGAACTCTATGGTATCTGACAGTTACATAGCTTCTTTGAGTCTCAGTAGCTCATGTGAAAAATAATTATAATTAATATTATTTAAACTGACAATAATTTTTTTTGTCTTTTTGAGACAGTGTCTGGCTAGGCAATTGAGGCTTGGCCTTGGGCTCACTTCGTAGCCCAGGCTGGTCTCAAGCTTGCAACGATCCTCCTGCCTCAGCCTCCCAAGTGCTGGGATTACAGAAGTGCACCACCACTCCCAGCTAAATTTTGTAAAGTTACTGTCTAGGTATCACGTGTCACAAGTCATGAGAGACAGTAGGAATTTAATCAACATCTGTTCTCTACATGATAGTCACAGTGACTTAGTTAACATGTAGTTTAAAAAAATCATGTCGTTTAAAAATTTTTTTAAAATCTAAAACCCTCTGAAGACTGTTCCTATAGCTCTCACTTGTGTTCCAAGTGGCATGAACTAGGGTGGCTCAAAACTCTGGTCAGAGGCTGGAAGGGAACTGGAATCATAAAAGGTCTTGCTTACTTCCCTGTCTGGAAGTTGATGCTGACTTTCAGGTAGCCTTTTCTACATCTATCTGTCTCTCCCTTTCTTATAAGACAGCTCCACTGAAGCTAGATTTCTGCCAGATCTTATTATATACAAATATATTTAACATACATATATGTCTTGTTTGCCATTTACTAGCCATGTCACTTTTATTTGCTTTTCATTTGTTTGTTTTCAGACAGTCTCTATAAGCTGCCAAGGGAGGGCTTAAACTCCAGATCCTCCTGCCTTAGCTTCCCAAGAGTACTGGAATTACCATGCCGAATTTTAGCTATGTCACTGTAAACAAGTCATTCTTTTTTTCTCCTGAATCTCAGTTCTCAATTTAAAAGTTAGAATTTACAATATTTTAGAGTTGTCCAAAAGACCCTGAGGCAAGTATTTGAGTGCAAATAATTTATTTGGGATTTAATTTCAGGACCTATCAGAGGGAACTGGGAAACGACATAGGGAAAGGAAAGAAGGCACTGAAAGTCATTAACCAAATAAGTTACTGCTGTAGGCAAGGGGAAGTTAAAACTACCAGGGTCCCCAGGGGAAACACAGCAGGACCTACTCTTCATCATTTTCCTCCTTGCTAAGACACAATACTGACACCCACTAGTTATGGGAGAAAAGGTTTATTTTGGTTTACAGTTTGTAGAGGTTTCAGTCCACAGACTGTTGGCTCCAAAGCAAGGTAGAAGGGCATAATGGAGGAGAAATGGCTCACAGCATGGTAACAGAGTTACAGAGGAAACTCCAGAGCCAGGAAGGGAAAGAAATCCTTCCAGGTGATACCCACAGTAACCACTTCCTTTGACCAGGCTCCACCTCTCAACATTACATTTAGCCATAAACTCATCTGTGGAACAATCCACTGTTTATCACATCCCATGATCCATCACCTCCCTAAAGCCCCATCTGTAAGAGCGTGAGGCTTTGGGAGGATATAAACCACAACTATTTTATATTTCAGAGCTCTCACAAAAGGTTAACGGAGCTGGGTTATTTACACACCATGCCCAGTCAGTCATTAGTTAAAGACTGGGGTGAAACTGAGGGGGTGGGGTGTTTATTAATTCTCCAGTATTCCCTGCCGGTTGGAAAAAAAAAATCCCTCAAGCAGCGATGAAGGTGCTGGTGCAAGAAAACAGATGAGGTTTACATTGAAAATAATAAGAACAGGGCATGGTACAAAGGATAACAGTTGTTTTCTTAAGATTGTTGTGTAATTAAATAAGATGACATTAAAAGCAAAACAACAACTAAAACAAACTAACAAAAACCATTCCAGGTGCAACAGTTCCTTTCCTTGCTTTAGCATTCCCCATAACAGCATTAGGGAGAAACTCTCAAGGAGTCCAGAAGCTTTTACAACATTCCCCACCAGAACATTATCAGCTCCCTAAAAGGCAATTTCAGATTAAGCCCTTAATATAAATGGGTTACTGTCTTCTATTAGGGGGCTTCATGGCTGATTCGGTCAAGGTCTACCTACAGCTAATACTAATCTGATGTCGTTTAGGAAGTCAGAACTTCCCAGTCTTTCTTCACAATTTACTCTTATCCACTTAAGGTCAGTCTCTTAATCACAATCCAGGTCCCACCCCTTTCAGACACTGCTCTTGCCCACCACCGACCTCTTATTGTGTTCTGGCACTCAAGGTCTGGTGATCTTGTCCAAGAATAACTGTAAATCTACCCCATTATATTAGACTACTAAGATGGTACCCATTTGATAGTTAATTGTTCTTCTTTGAAGGTAAGAGAGTGAAATGATGGGACAAGACAATTTTGGTGCACAGGATTCGAGGACGGAGAAGAGGGAAAAGCATTCCATGCCTATGTTTTGAAGTTATTGCTATGATCCATTTTGAAGTGTGAGAGGTGAAGGGTCTGTCTTGGCATGGAGTGCGGTGAATAGAGGAAAAACGAAATGGGCAAGCAGTCTGGCTTCAAAAGACTAGGGTCGCAGAACATGCGGCCGCTGTCAGCTTTGCAATCTCCTCGAGCCTGTCCTAGTGTTTAAGGCAGGAAGACTTCGGGGCGGGTGAAGTGAGCGTGCAGCCTGCGCGCTCCATATCTGGCAACAAGAGCGTAAGCGCACCAACCCTGTTTTCTCGTCTATTAGGAAAAAGACTGGAGAAGACGATATCATTCTCGCTGCTGGATTGCGATTAGTGATGCTAAATGCCCACACGTACTGGGTACCCTACCAGAGTTTGTCCCTTCCTCTGGGCTTCAGAGGAAACCCCGCGGAGACTGATGCGTAGGACACTCCAGCGTCCAGGTTCGCGGGCAGACTGTCTGCCGCCCTCCCGCCGCTCGCTGTTGCCGGGGCTCGGGTACCGCCCAGTCTCACTACGGGCCAATGGCCGCGCTGCCTGGGCACCGCCCAGCTCTAGAACGGGCTAATGGCAGCCCTGATCCTGAGCGGGCCAATAGCAGCGCGGCCCGGCGCAGGAGCCGCCCCAGCCGGGCGGGGAGGCGGCTACTGACTCCGCCTCGCTCCCCTCTGACCCGGTGTCTTGTCTCTCCGTCTTCCTGTTCCAAACCACGTGGGCGCGCCTGAGGCTGCGGGGCTGAGGGAC
>PVJX010045719.1:0-12619 GCA_004027295.1 Dolichotis patagonum | reverse complement strand
TTATATACTGCTGAGACATGGTAACCATTGTAGATCACCTAGTATTACCGTTTTATGTGACTTTTTTGCCTCATGCTTTTCTAGGCATTGTTTTGTTTTATCTTGCTTTGTATTGGTTTTCCCTCTAATACAGAAATGATAGATATACATGTAGAGACTCATGCATGCATAGTGCTTATAAACAGTTTATGAGAACCAACTGTATAACACATGTTGAAATGAACAACTACTTTGAGGAAAAAGAGACACTATAATACCCAGTGCTGATTCCATAATGTCATGATGCGAAATCCAGCAAAACTATCACTTTCTGTTCAAAGTGATTTTAGTTTGCTTTGCCTTGTTTAAGTTCAACACACATTAAGGTATGGACAGCTGTTTTGAGGAGAATGAGAGATACTATGACAGCCATTCTTGGCTTCCCTATTGTCTGGTCTTGAAGACCTGAAGTGCCCTCCTTGTCCTTCTCGGATCAATTCCATGCTATGTTGTTTCATGTGAATTCCCTGTATGTGACAAACTGGACAACTATTTGGAAGAAAACAAGAGTCAATATGATAGAGAGTGAATATCTCTGATTGTCTAGTTTTGAAATTTATGTCTCTTACATTGCTTTCTTGTGATCTGCTTTGCTCTGTTTCGTTGTGTTTAATTTTACCCTTTTGATACAATTGCTTGTATATTTCCATGGGTAAGATGGATGACCATATTGCTGTTTTTGTCAGATTGTGGAGCAGAACTGTTAGCAGTCTGACTGTTTGAATGTCTACTTTACATGTTTTAACTTCATAATTTGAACAACTATTTCCAAGAAGTCAGTATGTAATTTGTCAAGTAATAATTTCTTAGGATTTTTTTTTGTTGCTGTTCTTTTCCTTTTTTCCTTGGAATTCTGTATTGTTGCTACCCTTTATTCTGTTTTGTTTTGTTTTTTCTCTTTAAATAAAATTTAAAAAAAAAGAGATGAGGCTACAAAAGTGAGTTCAAGGCCAGCCTGAACTGCATAATGAAACCCTATCTGGAACAAAAAATAAAACAAAAAGAAATTAATGCATGAATTATTTTTTTTTCTAAACTAAAATGTCAGTATTCAGGTTTAATTTCAGTGTTGATACTTTGTGCTAAAGTAAGTGGGTTTGGGGCTGCAGTTCAGGGACTTGATCTCTAAAAGATTTGCCATCACTGCCCTATAATAGACCACTCTTGGTTTCCTGACCTCTGGTCATTCTTGGGGCTCTTCAGGTCTTATTTCATAAGTCACAATTCACTCCTTCCAGACCCGGATAGATCTTTCTCCTGTGATACCCTCCTGCTCCCCTATCGTAGCTTACTTCTTTGTGCACCACACTTTATTTATTTATATTTTGGTCTCTTCCTCATAGACTGTTGTCTCATGAAAAGTTAAGAACTTGTCTTTACTGCTTCCATAACATCTCCTGGGTCACTTTTCATGCAGAATCTTGCTCACTCGATTTGTTTGGCTGTTTCCAAATGATGGCATCTAGCATGTTCTTGTATTTCCAAGAAACTGAAAGACCTGGAGTCTTGATTAAGTTTAAGTTCAACCTTTTCCACAAGAATGACTCATAGGTGAAGCTGGGTACTCTGTGCTGCAGCACATCGGGAGGCATGTGTTGTCCCTTAGTTTTTTTGGATGCTAAGAGTGATTCGACCTTTCTGTTATAAATGCTGCATTTCTTCTCTTATCCCAGCAGATAATCAGTGGGATGTTACTTTGTTCTCCTCCTATTATCTGGTTATCACTTTCTTTTCATGTAATTGTTTTAACAAGTACTGATGGTTGCTTGAACGATTGTTCCATTTGGGATTGTAAAGGGTCATTTTTCTAATGCTGGGATTCTTGCTACCATTTATTAGATATAATCCTTCTGTAAAGAAAAGATTTCTGCTCCTCTGCTGGAGGTATTTGATGGCTTAAAAATTCTTTATAAAAGAAGGCAAGATAAATTCTAAACTTACTCTCTTCAAAGGTGTTTTTCTTCTGTCATTTAAAGTTTCATCATGGATTTTTATGTATTCAGTGTCTTACAGCCAATAGCAATCATTATTATTTTTGATGCTCAAGTTATTCCACCTCTGGCCAGTGCAAACCCCTTAAGGTTGTTTCTGTGACCTCATTAAACTTTGATAGCTTGCTTCCTTGCTTTCTGGAGCAACAAAATGCTCCAAGCTCATCTTGTATATTTCCTGTCCCAGATCTGAAATTAGGATTTTTCTCCAAGAAGTGGCATGAAATATTTGAATCCTTGATTTTGTCAGCAGGGTTTTTTTTTCCTGTATTGACCAGTTTATCACTTCCAAGCCTCTTCAGCAGAAAAGCATTAGTTAATGTGTATTTAAAAGGCCCATGTTTAGTATGTTTAGTATGAACAAGGCCCCAGGTTCAATCTCCAACACTGCAGGAAAAAAAAAGCCAATGAGTTTATTCTGCAATTCCCAATTCAAATGTGACTTTAATAGAGTTTTTGCTTATAAAATTGTACATGCACTTGTCTCTTCTTCAGTGAAAATCTTGATTTCTAACATTTCTATAGCTTTATTCACAATACATAAAAAAGTAGTTAAAATATACATATCAACATTACTGCTAATGATTAGTGTACTAAATAAAGTTTAAGGTCCTCCCTGACCCTGAATATAGCTCATTAAATAAATATAGCTCAAATGTTGTGTTTTAAAGCCAGTTATTTCTTTTTTTTCCATGGTAAATTATCTTTTATAATGACTTATACACTACCACTAATGATTCCTCATTATACGTGAAAAAGCAAGGGTTTTATTCTAATAGACTTTGTCCCTGTGGGTGAGGGGTACTGGGGATTAGAGTTGCATTCTTAATTAATTAGCTAGAGGAACAACCAAAAAAAGAGGAAAAAGAGGGAAATTTGCTATGTAACCATGGGGTCACAGCAAAGTCTATTTTGAAGAAACAAGTCAGAGAGTGGCGAGCAGCAGATGCAGACCTTTTCCACCAATGTGCATTGTTGGCCTCCTGTTAACATTAGGCTTCTCTAGTTTCTCAGTATGAGTCCACAACAACCTGTGGATAGTACCAGACTTCTGTTCACTTGTCTCCAGCTGGGGTCTGGAGACTGCAGTTCATCCCACACGTGGGTTAGGTAGCTTGTAGGTTTGCTTACTTTTGCCATAGAAAAAGAATTTTCAGGGTGTGTCAGTGAGAGAAATAGATGGTTTATTAACTAGAATTAAAGAAAAGCACACTAGAATCCTCTCTGTCAGGCAGGATGTGTGTGTTAATGAGACAGGAGATTAGGGCATGGCAAAACTGGTTAGGGAAGTGGGTATGATCTGTTAATTGCAAAATCACAGGACACATGCACAGAACTGTTCCCTGCATGTGGACTTCCTATGAGAAATGGAGCAGGTTTTTAGTAGGATGTTCTAAACCTGATATCAACCTGAGAAATGGATGATATAAAAGGATGGCCCACATTGAGCTTCTGGCTACAGGGTACCTTCTCATTTGCCTGCTCTGCCCTGTAGAATATACTTATTTTTTCTACTTTTACCTGGCTCAAACTCAACCTGAAGAGCCTGTTTTTTTTTCCTACTTTAATAAAATCTTGATGCAGTTTGCATTCTTTATGACTATTTAGTCTGAACAGAAAGAACATAGAAACCACCTCCAGAAGGAAACTCTAGCATTCCCAAACCCTGTAACATCGTGGTCTGGAGTTGTTTTTTCAAAACTTTTTTAAATTTTTCTTTATGTGATTTTAGAGTTGTCCTCAACATGGGTGATTGGTGATCTAGGATATTTATTTCTACAGCCTGTTAAGTTACCCATTTGTGGGCTAGGTTAGAATGCAGCCTATTTGTATGTGTTTGAAATTTGGAGACATGCTACATACTTATTAGTGGTGCTTCTTTAAGGATGGAGGTTAGTTGGAGGAAAAGTATGGGCTCAATTTAGAGTTGAAAAGCACAGGCCTAATCTATGGCCTTACTGTAGCTTTGAGAGCCTAAGAAAAATGTTTTTTTTCTTTAAAGGAATGAGTTTCCTTGAAGAGAAAAAGGCATTGTAATCTTAGGTAACTTTGTGTTCTAAAGGTATAATTTTTCCTAAAATAAAATCTTAATATTATGACTTTCCTTATTTATTTTATTTTTTTTAATTTTAAAGAGAATAAAACAAAAGAGGGCAGAACAAAGCAGATCAGAACAGATCAACATAAGCAACACAACACTTTACAATAAGACAACCGGACATTAACAGTAGCTATCAAAATATATCTTTCTCTGCTGTAGTTGAGCATAGTTTCAAATACAATAATATCAAACATAACAAAATAGTATAAAACCATTCAAGAGAATGAAGGAATTACAGGACATTCTGAACCAAATAACTATGATCATTGGTTACTATAATATCTCATTTTTAATAAAAAGATTTGTTTATACTGTCACATATATTAAAATCTGAATAAGACTCAACATGATAGAACCAATGGTAATATCAGAGTAGAAGCATGGTAGGACTTCTAAGGAAGATGATATTAAATCAGCAATGGCTGCCATAATGTTTTGCTTTCTTCAAAACAGCTGTTCATACCATCACGCATAATGAAGTCAAACAAAACAGAATAAAACCATTCCAACTGATGAATGAAAATATTAAAAGGCTTCAAAGCAATGAAATGGTGAATCATGATTACCATAAAACCTTATATACTCTTACCAACTCTCATACTAAGGAGACTATATGGTATTTACACATGTGAGTTTGGTTTATTTTGCTTATGAGTATGGTCTCAAGTCATGTCCATTTATTCACATGTCCCAATGTGATCATTCTTTATAGCTGAGTAGTACTCCATTGTATAAAAATGCCACAACTTTTTTATCCATTCATCAGTTGATGGGCACTTAGGTTGTTTCCAAGATCTGGCTATTACAAATTGTGCTGCTCTAAACATGGGTGCACATATATCACTGTGGTATGATGTTCTCAGACATTCTGGGAATATGCCTAGAAGTGGAATAGCTGGGTCAAATGGGACTTCCAAACCTGGCTTTTTGATGAATCTCCAGACTGACATCCCTCAGTGGCTGCACCTGTCTGCACTCCCACCAACAGTGGAGAAGAGTTCCTTTTTCCCCACAGCCTCTCCAGCACTTGTTGTTGGTAGTTTTTTCTACTACATGCATTCAAAATGAGGGGACTATTTTGAGAGGGATTAATAGCAATGTGTCTTTTAATGTAATAACTTTAAAAAATTTAAATATTAACTGTTTTTCCCATGATAGCTGGTGTAATAAGTGCCCAATAAGTGCCTGTTGAATGTTTGCATTACTCTAGTTTTTCCAGTCCATTGTTATGATGCAATAGGGAAATAGAACTATATTTATGAAAACTTATAGACAGAATTTATATGTATAAGGAAATGTATTGATTTGAAATGCCATCCCTATTGAAATAAACATATGAACTTATTATGGGTTGTGTCTAGATGTCTCCCTAAAGCCTCATGTACTCATAGGTAGGGCTTTCCAGAGTTCGTTGGATCTGGAGCATGTGATACTGGGATTAAGAGGTGCAAAATTAGTCCACTGATTGGAATTAGCATAGTTCTGGGTGTGGATAATGGGAAGGACCACTCTTGATATAGTTGGCACCACCTAAAAGGCTTGTAGCTTGGGTGGGATAAAAAGGAAAAGGAGGCTTGTTTCACTGCTGTGTCTGCTGCCAGTTGCTTGTTGCTTCCCTGCCTTCTGCCTGCTTTACCATGAACTGTTTCTCTTCTGTGATGTCTCTTTGCCATGCCACCTTGCCTTGGAGTCAACTGACTATGGGGTGAAACCTCTACAAACTGAACTAAACCAAACCTTTCCTTCTTTAACTTTGGGTATCAGATGTTTTCTTTTAGCAATGAGAAAAGTAATAAAGACAGTATTCTATTTTACTAAAAGGAAATGACAGGACTATTTGTGGGTAATATAATAAGCTTTCAGTGTTAAAAGGAGCTTTAGAAATAATCCAAATCTTCATTTTGTAGGGGAGGAAGCTGAGAATTAGATCTACTTATGACTTTTGCAGGGCCATTACTCCTAGGTAGGGACCAGTGAGCTGATCTTGGTTTTCTGACTTCCTTATATTACACCCAAAGCCCAATTAAAGACAGAGAGAAGGATCTAACCTGTATGTTAATTGAAGCCTGAGTAGCTGCTTTAAAACCCCAGGAGAAGGCTGGGGATTTAGCTCAGCGGCATAAGCTCCTGCCTTGCAAGTACATGGTCGTGAGTTCAATCCCTGGTACCGATAAAAAAAACAAAAAAACCAAAACCAAACAAAACAAAAACCTCAGGAGAGGTCCTTTCCTGAGGTAAGAATGAAGCTTATAAATAATACATTTCAGATAATAAAAAGCAGATCCAAAATAGTCAATAAGAGACCAGATATGTACTGTAATATTTGGGTCATTTCTGTAGTAATAGCATAAAATATTGGGATGTCTTGGAGAAAGTTAACCTTCTATTCCTCTGAGAGGGAGGACTGAATGAACAGTTCTATTTTCAGGATCCCTCATTTTCATTATTCACATTTGGGATGGCCAATCACAATCTTAATTTTATCTCTTTGGGGCAAGGGTAAAGGACCAAACCAAAGATGTCACCAGTGTAAGCATACAGAGAGCATTTACTATCCTGGGGAATCAGTCAACTGAGGATTTTGTGAGCATGTCACTCCTAGGGCAATGCATTCACGGGAGCTGAGAGTAGCATTGAGTTGTGCCAGCTGCCCACTGAGGGTGACAGTTTAAAAACAATGGACTGAAAAATGTTGTAAATTTAAAAAACAATGAACTGCCTAGTGTCAGGGTTTAGAGATTGATGGCACTGGAGCCTGGAAGCCCACAGAGTGGAAATTCATACCATTCTAACATTCAAAATGTTCCTTGAAATGATTCATTAAAAGTCATATAAATATAAACACATATCTATGTATAAATACATACCTACACACATACATTATTTATATTGTTCTCTATATTTAAAATGCTCAGGAGCTGAAACTTGTTTGGAAATATTTAGTCAAGTGAAATGGTTCCTTTTGTGATATGCAGTTAGTCTTGGTATCTCAAGCTGCCTTAAACTTTCTTTTCCCTTTTTCTCCATGTAATTAAAGGTGAAGGGCAAGAAGAAGAAAGAGAGATGATTTTATTTATTCTGGTGCTGTTCGACAGTGCTGCCACACAGGGCTGTATTTGCTCTACATTGCGTGACATAGATTACAATGCAAATGGACTCCCCAAGGTGGTGCAATGGGGCTTTCAGCCCAGAACTGTAGCTTGGGGTTTGGAAGTGAATCAGTTAGCTATTGCTATTTGATCTCTCAAAACTTTGCTAGTTAAATAATAATGTTTTTTATGTTTGTTGAGTTAAAGCATGAGCTGGGAAGTTCTGCTGATCTTGACAGGGCTATGTCAACCATCTCTGTGATCAGCAGTTGGCAAACTGGTGGCTGATGAGTCTATGATGACCTTGCCAGGATCAGCTCATCTGTCCTCAATGGGTCTTTCTTATTCTCCCAGCAGGTTAGGTCAGGCTTATTCTCAGGATTAATGGTGTTGATATGTTGATATGTAAATAGTTTTCTACATGTTGCTTTGTCACTGTTTATTGCTTTCTCAATGGCTAAAATATAAGCCACTTGGCCAAGTCCAGAGACAGTTTGGGAAGGTGCCACCAAAAGATGTGGTTAAGGGAACTGTGAAAAATCAGGACTATTAGTGGAACCAACCTAAGAGAGAGAGAGAGAGAGAGAGAGAGAGAGAGAGAGAGAGAGAGAGAGAGAGAGAGAATAGGCTAAGAGAGAATACCATGAATGTGCATAGTCATTGTATTATGGACAGCTATTATAGACAAAGATATTATAGACATTCAGACAGAGATAGGCCCTTGAGAGAGTCAATACAAAATATGAAAAACACATTACAACTGTGGCTGAAGGCACACCTATTGGAGGCAGATCTAAGGATGGAATGATCAGGCCCACATGCTTCTCCAGAGCACAAGTGGTAACACCTGGTCCAACAAAGCCTAGATAAACATCAGTCGCCTTGGTGGGTTACCAAGACCCTGAGACTCATCCCTTCCTGAAAAGTGCTTTGTTAATTCCATGTACACTTGCTATGGGAGTTGTTTCTCCACTGGATCAATATTACCTGAGCTGCTATACTTGTAACCTTACTAGTTAATCATAGTTTTGTCGCACCTTATACCCACATCATGATTTTGTGCCCACTTTATGATTTTGCTCTATTCCTTATAATACATTCTTTGATTTTGTGGAACACAAAAATTGGCATACCTGATATCCAGCAGGTTGGGAGTTAAAATATTTTTTCTGTATCATTCCTGTATAAATTTTGTTTAAGCCATTAATGCTTTTATTAGTTTATATTTATTCATCAATTCAACACTTAATAGAGAGCTACCATGTTTAGACTCAGTTCTAGAGATTGAGACAAGCTTTGTGTTTAAAATTGTTACCTGATGGGACAGGATTTTCTTTGCCTCTTCTATCTTGTATTTCTTCCTTCATCTTAGATATGAAAGAGGCTTTTGTAAAACAGAATTAAGAGAAAGAGATTTTGTTCTCATAATAATAAATCAAAAGGCCACTCCAATGCACAGTTAATGTTAAGTTGAAAAAAACTGAAAGAATAGATTGGATAAAAAAAGTAGCCAAGATAAAGAAAACAATATGCTCTCATGAGAAGAGAGGACAGGAAAGAGAGAAAGAGTAGAGATATTACCAGAGTTCTGGGTCAGTGGTCTCAATAGATCAGGTCCAGCTAGTTAACCACAGAGGAAAACCAAACAGCAAGAGTAGTAGTGAAGCAGGAATTGAATTTAATGTTCAGTACAGCCATCCTTGGAAGACATGAAACACCACATGTCTTCAGCCCTGTCTTCAGAGGTACTGAAGCCTCAGGTTTAAATAGGGAAAGAAACGGACAAGGAGGAGAGAGGTACACACAGTTAAGCAGTCTTGGAAAAACTGGTGTGGTGACTGGTTATCTCAGAACTAGTTCTGCAAGGTTCTGCTGACTTTAGGGGAGCCATTATTGCTTGAGAGGCAGTGTAGTTCCCCTCGTGAGATGATTGCTAGCATCATCCTTGGTGACCTGCCTTCAAAATTCTCTATTCCTGGAATCCAAGGTGACTTGTAAGAGCAAATGACTCAGAGAAAAGGACAATTCCAAAGGTGAGGTGGAGCTAGTTCCTTCAGATTGAGGACAATTACTGGAGACCTCTAGGTGCCATTCCAGGAGTCTAGAATAGGACATCGTTAAAGTTGGCAGTTGAAAATCTGTTGATTGTGATTTCCCTGCAAATTGTGAAAATATTTTAGTTGCTCTTATCTTGAGGCCTTCAGTCTTAAAGTGGGATGAGAAAGGCTGGGTAAACATAGGACTAATTAACCTTGTATTGCCAAATATTAGATCTTCCTGTGATTAGCATGTCTATGCAGAGTTAGGAAGGAATCTGGTCCAGAATTTAAGGTAACAAAAAGAGATACAAAATGAAGACAGAGATGCCAGGCTTTTATCCTGCTTTTAGTTACCCACTGGGCATTGAAAGCCCAAGTAACAAGTCAGTGCTTTTAGCAAAATCAGCTTCTATGTCCTTGTTATCAAGATAGGAATTAAAATGTAGTTAACTTTGAAATGCCAAGAAATCTTCACTAAGAATGGGTGAAAGCATAAAATGTTTGAAGCAGTGAGAAGTTATAGCGATAGATAGAAAGAGAAAATGAGAATGTTGCCAGTTTTTAGGGGTGAAAATGGTTCTTATTTACCTGGTTGTAGTTGTACTTACTTGCCCATTTGATTTAGATCCCAGATTTGACACTAGTTCTGTTATTCAAACAAGGCATTTGACCTGAGTGTGTTTACAGCTCCTTATCTGTAGAATGCAAATAATAATAGCATTGTTGTGAGACAGAGTTTATACAAAACCATATTTACCTTATGTATAGGTTTCATTTTTCTGTTGAAAATGGGAAAATATAACAATTCTAAAAATCAAGTACCACCTCTCGCTTACCTGATTCATTGTGGCTGTTTGTTGTTTTTGCTGTTTGTTTAGTTATTTTTTTATTTTAAAGAGGGTAAATTAAACACAACAAAACAGAACATAAGAAAGCAATGTAAGAGACATAAATTTCAAAGCAAGACAGCCAGAGATCTTCACTACCTATCACATTGTCTCTTGTTTTCTTCCAAGTAGTTGTCCATATCTTCACACACAGTGAATTCATACAAAACAACATAATATAAAACTAATCCGAACAGGATGATGAAGACATTTTAGGTCTTCAAGACCAGCCAATAGGGAAGTCAACAATAGCTGTCATAGTGTCTCTCATTCTCTTCAAAATAGTTGTCTATACCTTCATGTATGTCAAAATTAAACAAAACAAAACAGACTAAAAGCACTCTGAGCAAAGAATAATAGTATTGTTGGATTTCACATCATCATGCTATGGAATCAGCACCGGGTACTGCAGTATCTCTTTTTCTTCAAAATAGTTGTTCATTTCATCATGTGCTATATAATGTTTTCATAAACTTTTTATAAGTTCTATGCATGCATGAGTTTCTACACGTATATCTATCCTTTCTGTATTAGAGGGAAAAACAAAAAAAAAGCAAGACAAAACAAAACAAATTCCTAGAAAAACATGAAATGAAAAAGTCATATAAAACTGCAATACAAGGTGATCTGCAATGGTTACTATGATGTCTCTTAATTGTCTGTATCATCAGGCATAGTATAATTTAATACATCAGTACATAACAATATTAATAAGAATGAAACATTGGAAACATTATAAGACTTCAAAAGCAGGTAATAATCAAACCAGAGTGGGTATCCAAGTGAATCTTGTTATCTTCAGTGTAGTTGTTTGTACTCTCAGATTTGATATTATCAATCATAACAGATTTGAATAAAATCAGTCAATACAAAACAGCAATCTAACAAACCAGATTCAAGTAAGATCAGTTATAATAAGACAGTGTAAGTTATACAGGGCTTCAGATTAAGTTAACAGGAAATTAAGGATGATTACTGTACTATATCCTGCTATTTTGAGGATAGCTGTCTGTACCCTCAAATCTAGTACATGTAGACAATCTGGAACAGAATATAATCCACCTAAACAAAGCAGTGAGAGTAATATGGATTTTAAGTCCTGATACACTATTAACAATATTCTCTGCCTTCCTTTTTTAGACAATTCCTCCTCTTTCACTCCCACAGGGTGCACTGGACATTTGGGTTCCACCAATTTCCTCAGTTTTCAGATTGGAGGAGCAACCTGCTATTTACCTAAGTGGTTCCAAACCTTCTCACTCCTGGACTTGATCTCAAGTTGTATTCCTATACTTACAAAAGCCTCAAGGTTTTCTTTCATTATAGCTGAGTAGTTCTCTACTGCACAAAAGCATCATGTCCTTTCAGTCTATCTGCAGGTACTACTCGAGTTCCCCTATTTCTCTCTGTTCCCTGTCACATAGAGCGTTGCTTTCTCATATTTGATTTTTGGCCCATAAATCCTGTTTCAGGTTAATTATATTTCCTATACAGAGCATCTCTATGGGCCCTACCTCCCATATCTATGGGCCTTTTGATGGGTTTTCCTTTTTTGAGTAGATCAAGAGGTAGGGCCTGTGTTTCTTTTTATTAGTGTATCAAGGCCATTGATGTTAGAGATTACAGCCAACCTTATCTGCCTCATTTCTGCTATGCTATTTTTCTGCCATTGGTTGTCTACTTTTCTCCTTCATGTCACTGTCTGCCCCATTCATTGAGGCCTCTCTGCCACTGTTTCTGAAATCCTGGTATTTTTTTTCTCTCTCTAGAAGGCCCTTCAGCACTTTTTGTAGGGTTAGATTGGTGGTCATGAATTCGCCCAGTTCCTCTTTGTCATGGAACCGTCTTGTTTCTCCATCAATCCTGAGAGACAGTTTTGCAGAGTACATCAATCTGGGTTGGAGATTATTTTCTTTCAGGGCTTGGAATACTTCACTCAAAGCTCTTCTTGATTTGATGGTTTGTGTCAAGAAGTCTGCCATGATTTTGATGGGTTTTCCTTTATGGGTGATCTGTTTCTTTTCTTTCTTTTTTAGGCAACACAGTATTTTACGTTAAGACAACCAGACATCAACAGTAGCTATCAAAATATCTCTTACGCTGCTATAGTTGAGCATAGTTTCAAATACAATAATATCAAACAAAACAAAATAGTATAAAGCCATGCACAGAGTGAAAGAATTACAGGGCTTTCAGAACCGAATAACAGAAAATTATCAATGGGTACTATAATATCTCATTTTCAACAGAAAAATTTTGTTTAAACTATCACACATATTCAAATCCCAATAAGATACAATGTGATAGATAGAACCAATGGTAGTAGAACAATAGAAGCATGGTAGGACTTCTAAGAAGGATGATATTAAATCAGCAATAGCTGTCATAATGTTTTGTTTTCTTCAAAACAGCTGTTCATATCATCATCATGATATAGTCAAACAAAACAGAATAAAACCATTCCAATTGATGA